>JBCAUI010436173.1:0-14040 GCA_038406195.1 Haplosyllis anthogorgicola
ATGACCTAAATCAGCTTTTAAACTCCTTTTTTGGGAAGATCAGATGTTGAAAATGGCCCAGTACCATCGTTTTGGTATGTATCCATTTGATAATAGGTCCAAGGAGAAGAAAAGAGATTTCCGTCAAACAGCATCTCAGTACAAAGTTGTGAAGGAACATTTGTATAAGGAAGTAATTCTTAAATGTGCAGGGAGAGGAGCCAGTGAAAGTAAGTTTATGTGAGGGTGGGCCTTGGGCCTTTGTGTCTATGGAAGGTTCATCAGATGTCACTTCATCTTCACTGTTTTCTGCAGATCCAGGACCACAATCACCCTCTGTAAAACATTGTTTTAACATGTGTTCATGGAACTATTGAATACATGAAAAAATCAATTAATTCTCTGGCACAGATGAGTGGAAAATTATATTGAGAACTTTTAATATCTTCTCTTACTGGCACATCTTACAGGTGCATCTTACTGGCACATCTTGCTGGTGCTTCTTACTGGCGCTTCTTACTGGTGTGAACATATTTTTCTATAATTACCTATGTTAAATTTCCTTTCATCGTCACTGTCCTTCCTGATGCCTGGAAGAATCTCTGCAAAATTTTTATTCCCCAAATACAGAAGATGAATTTCGGCATCCAAATACAAATATTTACTGGAGCTGCCTTGCTGGCATTTCTTTACTGGTACTATTTACTGGTGGTAGATATATTTACTGGTGACTTTAGATGACATTACATGTACTCACAGATTTAATTACATGGCAAATTGACACCAAAGTTTTTCTGAGCTCCGAGACGGCCATGCCTTCATCTATGCAGGTGACATACTCAATGAATTGAGGCATACTGAAAATACACAACATTTTTAGTTGGAAGCATACTAATAAAACACTACATGGTATCTACCAATGTTCATGAAGCAATTTATGCAAAAATACTTACTTAGTTGCCATGTTTGAGGGTGATTTTCTTGGATTTTTAGAAGCACAAAATGAATCAACATGTAATGAATATGGTGTGGCATGTGGGAAGAGGCAGACTCTACCACACAAGCATAAAAGGTGGCATGATTTGCAGGCACACACACATGAGTATTCTTTACTTAACGATGGTTTGCCACACAAATTCCCTGGAGCTGATATTTACTTACTGGCACCTTTGCTGGCATGCTAACTGGCGCCCTTACTGAATTACTGGTCAACATGCTTTCTTATATTACACACTTTTCCATTAATACATTCAATCAAATTTCAAGTACTCTCTGGCACACAGTTGTAAACATCGTAACAGTGTAACTTCCCACAACAAATATTATTACAAATGCATACGGGGGGGCTTATGAAAATATGAGGGGGCTTATAAAAATGGGGAAGGGTGTGTTTGAAAACACCCCATCGGGGTGTGTGAAAACACCCCCCATATTTTCAAACACCCCGACGTGGCTTCTGAAAATGTGGGGGGGGGGCTTTTGAAAATGTTACACCGGTTTTATGAAACAAGTGTAAAACTAACCAAATTTAGGGAAAGACGCTTTTATCTGTGTGCTACTGAGACATGCCTTTACCTTCTCAATTCAATAGGTAGACAGTAAGGCAGTGTAATTTACAAGAAACAGGTTATGAATGCAGTAATATGGTTATAGTTTGCTGTTCACTGAAGTATGATATATTTCATATACATTAGAAATATGTCTACCCAAGTCGTGACTACATTTGAGGAATCACCCAATCACCCTTGTTTACTTGTTTGCCTGTGGCCCAGGGTAAATGTTTACTAAGTCTCTGTACCTCATAGCCAATTTAGGGGCAAATCCACAAACCCTTAAATCTCCTAACTGCTAAACAAGGCATGATAAATTCAATAGTACTGTTGGCCCGAATCGGTAAATATTTGATGAATAGAAACGGTACATTCTGTATATATTCTCAAAAAGTTTAATATCAATTGATATGAGAGGAGAGTTGTCTCCCTAAAGAAAAATAACACAAAGTAACACAAACCTATTTTATTTGAAAGTCAATGAAAATAATTTACAAAATTAGGAACTTCAGATAAACATTTAATTGTATGAAACTCAGAAGGTAAAATACTTTTCAGCAGAGGTAATTCTCATGGTGTTTTCAGCAGCTTTTACTTTAAAGTCAATATAAAAATATGTACATGGAATGGCTTCATGAAACTCCTACAAGCTACAATTTTGTTTTATACAAACAACAAAAACCCAATTTTGATCTATTTACATGAATTACTAACTCTTCAGTTGACTTTACACCAAGATATCTATAAACAGATTACACAAAAAATTATATGACATATGATTTGTACAAAAGAATTAATTTGAAGGAGAATATATATATATATTCAACGCATTATGTGTGTATGCGTGGTATTAGTTTTGAGTAAAATAAAGGTATTATTGCACATAAATGCTTCGCATCTCTAAAGGCAAATAAAGTAAAAATACTAAAAACATTATCATCAAATTACAATAGTATTTTGACTCTCACTTTTAACGTCCATGAGCATCCATAGAAATGGATACAAATGCATGTAAATTGTTAGTCTTCTGATATCAATACGCAATGCACACATGTACCAACATTCTTTTCGTATGACCTGCAAAAGAACACGAAAAAATCTTCAATCCGAAATACCACACGCGCTATTACTGAGTGACGGTACATGATGCAGTCTGTGAGAGATTCAGTCTTGGTTATCTTACAAAGTCTTCAACGAAAATCCAGATTTAACTGACATGGTATCGTTGACCACATCAGGGAATTCTTCTCCTTCTCCGTAAGTTGAAGCATACTCTTCTGGTTCCAGATCCAGGATTCCACTGAGACTTTCCAGATCTCCAAGTTTCCTGATCATTGACGCAGCTCTCGTGTCAAGAGTAGTGGTCGTTTGCACTCCTTGACTGTGGGTATCGCTATCCGGGGGACTGGATCCACCACTTTCGTGGGACTTTATTAGTCCGTCCAAACCTGAGTAAATGTTCTCTACCTTGGCAGTTGTGCCCCAGGATTTAGGCTGTGGAAATTTAGGAGGGGGAGGTCCGTAGGAGAGTGGTTGGTAGGGATTTTCACTTTTAATGCTCTCTATACTGGATCCACTCACTTCGCTTGCAATGGAATGACATTCGTCGCCATCCATGTCGGTGTGGCCTTCCCTCATCTCATTAAAGACTTTCGGTGGTTGTACCAGATCCTCACTCACCAGGGAGGCTTGACTTCCTCTGTTGAACAGCCTAGGTTTTCTATCGGCCTGTAGTTTCTTGTTGATCAGTTTGGGCATCAAATCTGTCTGGACATATTCGTCCACTGGAGGAGCAGCTTGAAGTTTCTTGTTTCTCACCCTGGAGTATCCTGTCTGAATTGCCTTTTCCACTGTTTCAGGAAACAGATCTTGGAGTTCTGCATCTGGCTGTATGCTGATTGCAGTGTGTATTCTGATTTTGGGTTTGTTATCAATGTCGTCTGGATCAGCTTGGATTTCCTTCTCAGCAAAGATGGATCCGGGCTCGCTTGGAGTTGGTTCTGGCTCGTTCTCTACTACAACAACAGGTTCGATCCATCGTTCGTACAAGGGTTGTACATACTCCGGTATAATTGGAGGTTCATACACAGGTTGAGGATCAGTACCTGCATCCACCATTACTGGTTTTGGTGGAGGTGGTGTTGGTGGTGATGTTGGAGTTGGTGTTTGAGGTTCAACCACAGGTTCTGGTTCTGGTTCAGGTGAGGGCGTTGGTGTTGGTAGCGCAGGCTCGTCAAGCTCACTCTCAACAGAAATTGGCTCTGGTTCAACATAATCTGTCTGAGTCTCTGCTGTGGAGACAATCAGCTTCCTTTGTGGTTTGAGCTCCTCATATATTTCTTTTATCTTCTCAGCAAAGTCGTACGCAGGGGGCTTCGCTTCAGATTTCTCTGACAATGGACTCAGGACACTTTCAGCATCATCTTCTGGCATCGCATCGCTGCTGAGGGGATCTGGCATCTGCAGTTCATCCCAACCTTTCGGTGACGGAGCTGACGATCTCTTAAATGTGTCTTCTGGAACTTGAGCTGATTCGTCTGCATATTCCTTGGAGTTTGCTCTGAGGGATCTCAACTGGACTCTGGTAGCTGTCAGATGTGGAACGTCTATCTTCCTTTTGTCAGCATAATCTGGAACGGGATATCTCATTGAGCCTTCTTTTACCAAAGCGCTTGCTACAGGTCTTGGTATCTTTACAAGCCTTTCGTTGTCAGGTCTGTCCTTCAACTCTCGTTTCAGTTCAATAGCTTCCACTTTCCCGAGTGTTCCGTAGTTTCTCAGTGCTTCATTGATGGCCTCCTTCAATACAGGTTCCGCCTTTCTTCTGGAACCGGTGGAACTTCTGGATCGATCAGAATCCGAATAAACATCGCTATCCACACTCTTCCTTCTCTTAGATTTCTTCTCCCATGGATATATGGTTTTCAGGTTTCCTTGTGAGTCCCTCCGGAGACCAGCTTTTTCGAGTTCATCATTGTAATCAGGTGGAATTGATCTAAAATAGAAATCAAAGTATAACAGTAGAAACATATAAAGAGAAATGTGATGTGAAGTCTTTGGGTGTTTAGAGTTGCGGGGGGGGGGTGTCCAATTCTTGTTTGGTGAAGTATCAATCGACATTTTGAAAATATAACATTTTCGTCAACAACCCATGAAAATCTTCTGTTTTGGTGATGAATTGTACGGTTCTAGCAAATCCGTGTGATATTGCAGTATACTTTAATGTAATCATATTTTCTAGATCTCTGCTGATAAGCTGGCAGAATGAATGTACGTGCCTTTAAGTAATGTTAACACAAAGAAAAGATTTATCCGTTCCCCCGCATCCCCAGGAGAAGTTTATTTGTGGAGACAAAGAAATCCAGGCCTATTCCTGAATAGACAATACAGTTGATTAATCAGCTCATTTATACCTGTAACTTCTTTGAGCCTTGCTTTGCTTCTTCTTGTATTTTTGTTTGACTGATCCGTTGTTATCATCGCCCCTGGCTTGTGTTCCAATGTCCCTTGTCACGTACTTTTCTGTATGCATGAATATTATGATATTGTGATGTTAATATTAAGCTATGAATGGTGCTAAAATATTGGCAAGCACGAATGTCCAGCAGGAAAGGCTTAAAAACCTAATTCTTTAGACCTGATAATTGATAAATCACAAAATCAGGTGAACCTTCCTTTGAACAACTATTTCCTTTATTTTCGACACATTTGTGAAATCTAGTCAAAATTAAACCATAAGCTAACTAAAAGCGGGTTGAACTCCTACGGTTCCTTAAAAATCGGCACTTTGAAAAGGAAACAAAAGCAATTAACAATACTTTCTTCCAAGGGGAAAGCATGCCACTACAGTAAGCGTCAAGTCCATGGCTAGCTAAGGGATACCCTAGTTTACATACCGTTTCTGTAGTGAACAGGTAAAGGCAGTGTGGTAGGGTAGTCATCAAAGTTTGAGGAAATGGTAGCAGTCTGTGTACCTTGTGAAACAAGTTCAGAGTCAAAATCAGGTTTAGTGTCTCTGTAACTAAGCAGCATTTCTTCTTCTCGTTTCTTCTTGCTCTTCTTTTTTCTACCTGTAAATTGGGTGAAATGTAACATGAAAGTCTATTCATCTTTCTTCATTTTTCCATTCTCATACATAATTTGGTGAATGTAGCAGGGCTTATATCAAAAGTTATGCTTCTTTAAAGCTGTGCGCTGAAAGATAATGAACCTTTTTCTTGGGTGATAATTGAATTATTACATCAGAGAAATAACTGTAGGCTTTTACCTAGATTATATATGGATGTTATTTCCTAATATCACAAAGCTGTGGGACCCTGATTTGACAATATTGCGTAACTAAAAAAAGACTGATGCGGTTAAATGTTACTTGACAAACGTATTTTGAAAAAAAAATGTAGAGCACATGAGATTTTGATGAAGGAAATAAATAAAACTTACTTTTTGAAGCTGAAGATAACCGGTCAGTGTCCGTAGTTCCCGTGTACAACTTTAGATTGGAGTCGGTCTTGTTGAATCTGGGGAGATTCTTATCCTCCCATCGCTTATCGGACACATAGGGTGAAGTTATGTGCCTCTTCATGGTATCTCCCCAGGATTTCGGATCCAGTTCTTCATCGTAATCCCGGAGCCGAGGCCCGTTGTAAAAGACATCCTCGCGCTGGTCTAAGTCCGTGCGCGGCAGCCGGGGCCGCCTGGCCTCGTAGTTATCGTAATAAGGACCGTCCCCGAGCATTCGGCTTAAAGTTCCGTTACCCATTTTGATTTAATTTTATTGATTTGTAATTGAGCAAAGATTCAGTTTAAAAATTTAGCAACTGCAGCTAGTACGAAGTGTTTTCCCATGTAAAGTATTCAACTGGTACAGTTGCACACGAATTTGAATTCAAAGCAGGACCAGTTACCTCTGGCACCGTCAACGAGGCGATTACATCTTTAAAGTCAATTAGGAAGTTCACTTACTCCCAATTAACTCCTAACATCTGGTACTTAGCCTCGAGGAAAGGTATCCAAATAAAAGAGAACCTTCACTGATGATGACTCAAAAGTTAAGCCAAGGACACCACCCAAGATCAGCCAGTTTTTCGGGGCTTGTTCGACTACCCCTCTGGTGACACATGAATATCAAATAGCAAGTGCAGCTACATCGGTTCTTATTTGCTAACAAAAGACAGGGTTAAGAGAGGGATTTCTGTGTCAAATGGAGGAAAGATCTTAGGGTACCTATGGAATTAGAGTAGAAACAGCAAAATGTGAAACACTAAAATATCATTCATGTCTTTCAACTTAATACTATGATTGATGTCTTTTTTTCTCATCAATGTAATACATGTATATTCTTTTTTTGTTTGCGAATGTTATCACCAACCTACAACCGATGTAACCCCTCACTTTTATCAGATTGGAAAATGTAAATTTTATGCTAAAGTCAATCAAACGTTTATATGGACTGCTATATCTTTTGCATGAGGGAACAAACTTACGTCAGGCCATTTTCACCACAAACCCCTATCGTTACTTTATTTTACGCTACGTTCAGTAAAAATGTAAAATAAAGTAGAGGAGAGTGTCTTTCCTTGGTGTTAACACTTTGTTAGAGTTAAGAACATATCCCTTCCAGTTAGAAATGTATTGATCTCAAAGCATTAGGTTTTTCTTATCATCAAATTCACTTTTAAGATTCAGAATTTGACATTTTTATTCTATTGTATCTGTAGTCTACAATGGTAGGGTAACGTGCAACATGCCGAACAGGTTTGGTTTGTATGTTATTGAGCCCTTAATATATGCTAACTTGTGTTTACCCTAACAAACAATAGCTTGTTTACTTGTTTACCTTCTTGTCCAGTTCTGTGAAAAGATTTACCTGCTTTTGGTAATGCCAAGGAATGATGGCATTATTTAATTTTCAAATGTAAGTGTAGAGTTTCTATTGTAAAACAACCAGAAATGTCTTGAAAAACTTATGTGTATATTTTATATATGAGGTACGTTTAGCAATCCAAGAATGGTAACTTATCTTCACTGTTCACATGTATAGATTACAGACTTAAATTTCTACAGCTGACACTTTGTTATAAAATCTCTCCTCAGCTTCATAACATAACTTTAAAGTTAGCAAAGTGTCGTAAGTGATTTTACTTCCAATTCCCAAATCAGAAGATAGATAAGTCTCTCATAGAAAAGTAATGAAAATTGCACAATTCCAATAAAAAGCGGAATATCAAAGGCAATATTTTTGTCATGCTTTCCAAACATTGCCATTTAAATCTTAAGATCAAATAGCAGAAAATATGGCAAAAAGCGGAAAGAGCTCGTAGTACATATGATACCAGATAGGAACATGTAAATACAGGAATCTCGAAGTCAGTGCACTGATACTCACAATGAAACTAACAATTCCCATGTAGTTCTAAAGGCCAAAAGGTTTTAAAGTGTTGTTTAACAGTTGGTCAAAATCAAAAAGACGAAAAGTTAACGAATTTGATGGGGATCTCGGGGAACTCATTAATCGGTAACAAAATGAAAAAAAGGCTCGAGCAAGTACTTAGTTATCCACGTTTTATTGTAAACGCCAATTTTTAACCTAGATACATCAGATTACCCATTCATGTTAATTGCTATTTCTGCAGGCTAGACTACTGTGACGTTCCAATCAAGGTTTCTTTATTGCGGTTGGCTAAACGTTACAGAAGCGATCGCATGTCAACATGTGTGAACCTTTCTCTTAATCAACATGAGTCAATCATGTAACGCCACCTTGATTTACTGTTTCCACTGATATGTACACAATGGTAACGCTTCAGTCTTGTTTAAAGATCCTGAAGAAAACGACAGTGACAGATGTCGTCATTTAAATCATAATGTCTTATGCAGAGATATGTAGAAAGAAGCTGCATTTTTGACAAATAAAGTGCGCAGACCTTCTATCTGCAATGCAATAATTTGTCAAAACGTAATTTCAAAGGTATGAATTGGAAATATCAATTGGCACGCGATCGCACTATTTCTATTCCAGATGATCCGCATACAAGACCATTTGCTATCACGGTACAACTAAATGCCCAAATACAGCCGAGAAAACCAGTAAGCTTAACACCAATACATGTACACATGTGTGATACGATGATGATCAATGAGAAATGTCGTAGGAATTAATATGTTTGATATATAAAAACACTTCAATAGGTAAAAGGAATAAAAATACTTTGTAGTCAAGGTGTGACAGCTTTTTACAAAGAACGCGTAAAACTAGCTTCTTTAAGACATCTTTTAGGCAATTTCCTGGGAAATGACACCTGCTATTTTGAACTTTACAAGGCGCAGTTATAAGCCTCTACATATTTTACATAGAGGAATTTTTCTAGAATAATTTTACGAATAATATGGCATTGCAATTTCCTCCTGTATTCTGATTCTTCCGCTTTTTGCCTCGAGGCCATTGACAAGTCAAGACGCAAAAACATATGATTATGTGCTCATTTGTTCTTGACATAGCATCATCAATCAGGTGATGCTAAAGATCTTTTATCAACACATACATTACACTCACTTTCGTAATAAATTAAACAAGGCCAGCTCATAGGCAAACCAATGGAGTGAAATGGTTAACCTTGACCAATCCATCACAGGAGATGTAAATGAGCTGCCATTATATGATAGAAAAACTCCCTAAGTATGGCAGCAAACATCCAGTTCTCCCAGACTGTATAAAAGGGGTTTTTCCCTTAGTACAGTGCTCCACTTCCTCAATGCTTTTTCGTGATTCCCTTCTTTGTTTGCAAACTTAAGATGGTATACCTGAATTTCAAATGTCTGCTAAATGTTTACTTGCATTTATTTACACATCACATCGGTACACACAAATGGAGTTTGGGCATTGCTGGGCTTGTACCCTAAGTAAATGTCAATGGGGTAAGAGGGGTTCTAAGGGTATGGTACAAAATAATAAGGGAGGTTATTTTATACACCCTCTAGGAATAGAGTGGTACAACAAATATGGTGGATAGTAGAATTAAAAGAATGGTGCATCTCCTGTAAATTTTCAAGAAGGACGTTTCGTTGCGGTTAATAAATAACAACATGGTAAGTGTCCATTTTGTTTTTGTACATTCTTAGCGGATTCTAAGGGTATCAGTTTGTTACATTTTCAAAACAGAATTCAATGTATTACCAAAATTATGTGACTATTACCAAAATTATGTGACTATTAATTTTTGAATTAAGAAAAATTGAAGGACTACAAAGATTTTCCCTAACTGACGGGAATTACATTAAATACTTCTTTGGCTACAATTGTAGGGCCTTTTAAGGAAAGGTAATAAAGTACAGGTAAAGTACAGAAGTCAGAGCGCAGCTAGATATCTTGACGAAAATGCCAGAAACCAGGCAGCGTACGGTGGAGATACGTATGGGGGATACAACCCTCCACGTCCCGGGGGATACACACCTTCCATGGCAGGGTATGCTCCGTACGCAGAGTCGCCTGTTGGAGGCAACCCTCCAGGAAACCAGTCTGTAATAGGAACAAGTCCTCGTGGTCCATCACTACCAAGTCAAGCTCAAATCCCTCCTGGTCTGCCAGTGCAGAAAGGAAAGGCACCAAAAGATATGGTAGTGAGTAAATATCCTCCTTGGGATCCAAGATGGGAGAAGGATCATCAAAAACTGTTGAAAAGACATCAGGCAGAGCAACAGAAGCTGCTTAAGGAACAACAGAAAGAAGCACAGAAACAGCTTAAGGCACAACAGCAACAGCTGAAAGTACAAGAAACACAGATGAGGAGAGTGCAGGAGGAGCAGATGAAACAGTTCCAGGAACAACAAAGAAAACTCCAAGAAGAGCAAGACAAGCAGTTGAAGCTGCTTCAACAGTATGCCGAACTTCAGCAACAACAGCAACAACAGATGCAGATGCAAACTGGGGTACCAGCTAATCCTGACAACGCTGCTATGCCCATATACGATTACTCAAATCTTGCTGCTCTTAATCTGGATTATTCCACTACGAGTGCTTTAGCTCACGGAACCTATGGTACCTATCCAGGAGCTCAGCAAAATGCAGCTGCAAGTGCTGCTTATGCCAACGCCTACTGGACCATGCTTTACCAACAGAATCCATATTTGTTTGCAAATTATACAATACCAAGGGCACAAGCAGCAACTGAAGAAGGTAAAAGAGAGAAGAAAAGACATCCCAGGGCAAGGTATCGAAGGAATAGAAACAGCAGAGAAGCTACTCTTATTACTGAAGATAACAGAAGGTACAAGTCGAACCCAGATTCCGAATCCTCAGAGCTCTTTATATCTGGGTCAGATGAAGAGAAAGAAAATCCTGACGATTTGAAGAACCAGATTCTGGCGCAGAAGACCAAACTGAAGAAAACAGAAGAAGCGCAAAAGGAAGAAAAGGGACGTGCGAAGAGTCTTAAAAATCAACCTGTATTTATGGCTGAATTGCAGAAGAGACTAAGAGATAAACAAAAGATTCAGGAACCATCGCCACAACCGACTCCACCAGAAGCTATCTACGGCATTTACGGTTTTGTTCCTGGTGCTCCTGTGCCTGTGGCCCCTGCGGCTCCCGCACCTCCTCCTCCCGTGATAGCTCCCTACATTGCCCCTGGTGCTCCTCAACTAGTGGCGTATACAAACACCCAAGACATGGAAGCGGTGAAATTAATGAATGACATGAGCATCAGTCCACCTCAGAAAAATAACAATGAAGACGGTCCAGTATTGCCTTTGGCACAGAGAAACCAAGCAAACGAAGACATCTATGATGATGGAAAGTCTGCGATTTATGCTGTTCCGCAAAAGAAACGCAATGTCCAGCAAAAACCAGCTATGACAGAGGAAGACTACGAGGAACAGGCGTCAGGTCTTATCATCGATGATGTACTGGATGATATGGAGGCAGAGACTGGAGTGGTGGACATAAACAAGAAACAACTGATAAAACTTGACGGACGTCCAGATGACATGATGTCTGCTGTCTTTACAGCTGACAAAGATGGAGCAGAGACTATATATGCCACTAATGAAGATGTGTTGCCCGTCACTGGTGATGCTGAAGGGGCAGAGGTGGCTGAGGAGCATGAAGAAGAGGCCAATATGGTCCTGGGTAATGAAGACCCACCCCCGGGTCGTGGAGCTGCTGAGCTCGGCGTTTGGAGAGAAGATCACGACACGCAGCGTAGCCCGCCCCCTAGTTACTTCGCCTTCTCACCAGACGACGAGCCAGCCGACCCTTGTCATCCCAATGCCCCACAGGGTGGCGCACCCCCTGGAAACAGGCGATACAGGAAGGGAGGAAGTCCACAGAGAAGACCCAATAAAAGAGTAATCAGAACAAATAATTCCAATCAAAATCAGAACAGATATCCAGTACAACAAGCACGCAGAAATAGTAACTGTACAATACAATGAATTAGAATCTTTATGCAATTTTTAATTGTTTCGATTTACAGTCTATGACATGTTTATTTTGTACGGAGCACTTTTGTGCAAGATTACTTATGTAAATATCAATACTATTGCATTAAAAGCATCAATACCTTCATACTTTTTAAAATTATATTCTTTGCACACATTAGACCCATTTTCTGAGAGGTTTAAGTCGTACTTGTTTCTAAAATGGCTATTGTTAACTTGTATTGACGATTCGTAATAACATTGTTTGTCATTTATCCGCCACATAACATTCGACAACAATGCACCATTGTTGCGTAATGGAAATGTAAAAAGTCAAACACAATCTGAATAGTTCCATGACAATTATTGTATACATATAGAAATGAAAAGGATTCCAATCACATTAAATTAGGTAATGCATCATTTGTAATATTGATAGACGTATTACCTGTACTCATGTCTGCGTACGTTAGCTTTATTGGAATGACATTATCACTGGTGGAATGACACCAGTGATAAAATTCACTGAGAAAATTTTACAATATATCCGACGAAATAATCACGAAAGAAGAAATGAGCAAAACTTATCTTTAACAGCTACGTTTTATTTGAACATATATATATTTTAAGTTTTAAATTACCTTGCTAGGAATGTGATTCTTATAAAGTAATTGTGAACCTACCAGCCATTGTTAACTTCTTCACAATGCCTCAGATAAAGCTCTCCCGGAACTTTAATATTCTTATATTGTCTTGTAATCCTGTACGAGTTTTGTAATTAAGTATTGTATATATCCTTTAGATAGAATCAGAATGCGTCAGATCAGCTTACCTGAAAAAAGACAAAACAGTAAGATCACTTGATTATCATGACATTTTATTTAGCGTCTTAACTTTTTGGGTGGTTTTAGAATAACACCTTGTTAACGACTGGCCAAATTCATCATTGGTGCTGAATTGAAGCGTATCGTTGCAGTACCTGCGTAATACTCCATTTATATACTTGTGTAAATAAATTTATAAATACTAGTGATATATCGCACGTGCTAACAACCAATGTATGACTGCTACTTCTTCGATATTTCTTTTTTGTACAATAAAGACACTTTAAACCAATTTGTCTGATGTTATTTGTATTTTACACAGCTGTTATCTGTCCTAATTCGCACAATAATCTCCACATACGTTTTGTGTAATCACATCAGACTAAATTCTAAACCTGAGAAACTTTGAAAGTTGCACGTAACTGCCAGTTGATTACAAATAACTTGTCAACCAGCCTATCAACAGGTAATGAAAACCACCGTGAATTGTGCAATGTATGTGGCTGCTTGTAATTGAGCGAAGTACGTCTATCAACGCTTTTGGCAATGGGTGGGTGTTACTGTATTGTGTACTGACTAGTAGTCTAACACTGATGGTCGCTTAGTTACGTGAAACTCCTCTGTATTTCAATAAATTAATCATCTTATAGAACGTAAAATGTTCATTACTTCTGGTTAATCAGCTTAAAAGCAATAGCTTCGTGTTAAATCCAGATGGTATTTTTGGAATATTTATGATTATGTTAAGTGCAAAATGCTACAAGATGAAGAATTATGGATGAAGGAAATTGCATGCCGCCTATTGTTTTATTTGCATTTGAAAATCATTGCAGTTTCACATGTTAAACTATTTTTAAAGAAGGATAAACTGTTTGGGAATGATACTTGAACTATGCGTATTAAGCGTATTAACCAGCATTCCCTCAGGAAAATAAGACAGGAAATTTACAAAGGAATTAGTATTTTGATTCCAAAGTTTTGTATCCAAACAATAATTTGAAAAAAATCTAAATGATTTATGCAATAGCGTTTTGTAAACAGTCATTAAATCTCATTTGACTGCTGGATTCAAAACAATTATTTCCTAATTTCCGAATATCATTGAAAATCCGATTTGCATGCAGAGCACACATGGCGGTTAAATGCAATTACACGAGACAAACACCATAAAGGGTGATCGTTGTTACAATGAATTGCATGTGTCGACTAGCATCAATCGGTATGTGAGGCGGAGTGAATGCAAAGAGCAAGCGAAAGCTTAAAGCCATTTCTAT
>JBCAUI010436284.1:0-14040 GCA_038406195.1 Haplosyllis anthogorgicola
TTTGTAATTGGGTCATACTCTTAACCTTCATCATTTCTTCTGTTATGTCCTTTACCACTCCTTTACCGCTGCCCTGCTAAGCTAACTATTCGGATCATTACCTTGACATTGGCCGCAAGGCCACCTTTTGTAAGCAACGTCACTGCTTTTAGGCAGTGGACACCAGAACCACAACATGTAAGCATCTTCACAAAAAGTAAACATGATCAGGGTTAAAGTTATCCTTTACACAGACCGGACCAAACCCCTCCTCAAAGGAAACTTCTTTATTACTCCACGAAAACGATCATTATAATTATAAAGGAAAACCACCTGAACAATATCTTCCAAATGAAAGTCTATTCGTTGTCTGTTTTTTGTGAATACTCACACCACACGCCATGCGGCGTGTAGGAAGATAGATTTTTGGGTAAAATCACTTTACACCATTGACAGTCTAAAGTTTGACATTAATAATTTAGGAATACTTCTATGCAAACATGAAATCTTTCTCCTGATAATTAGCCCTTTAATAACTAGTTCTAGTACGAGAGAAAGTCAATACCTGCATAAATAAATATTCAATACTGAAAGTTATAAAACAGCAATTTTACCAAGATCTTTTAGAAACGTCTACACGAACATAATAATTCTGTTTGGCTACAATCCAAAATCAAGTCAACTCTTATCATTATTTTGCGTTTAAGTAGATTATTCGAGCAGTTTTTTCCCTCCAAGATAAGTCATTATCTAAAAATTGTACGAAATAAAGACAAAATTACATAATTTCTTCATACTACGGCAATATGCACGCCAAGAGCAATCCTACATCATTTGGAATCAAACTATTTTGCCAATTTGCTACAAACTTGTTGTTTTGTTAATAAAATATGACTATCTTATGCTCTTGTAAGATATTTTCGTAAGTGTATGCATGCTGTGGGGCAGAAAAATCAAAATTTTAATACGCTGTCGAGACGACAGATTGATACATGTAATGGCGATTTGAGACTCCAGTTGCGCTAACAGGGAAACATTGTGGCAAATCTCATAACAGATCAGTCTGAAGTAGTCTATGAGACCAATGCAAAAATGACCTTTATTACATATATAATTTTAACAAAGAAGCAATTAACTGTACTCCATAAATAACAGTTGTGTACATACACTCACACAGACAAGATTTCCAGGCTTACATTACCATCATCACCTTTATAATTGTCTTTCCATGCAAACTACAGATTTTTAAGGTCTCTTAATACTTAATAGATACAATTTAGAAGTTGGAAGACACTCATGCAAGAGGTCTGCTGAAATTTTCATGAGGAAAAGCAGTCATTAAGTGGTGTTTACTTGGCTCGAGACAACTTCCTTGGGGGAAGATGGATAATTGTCGAGACCACACCAACAAATTTCCCTCCGAACAACAAGAAATCGTTGGCATGTTGACAAGAATAATGTGCCGTTTTCTAAAGATATTTTCCGAGCACACTCTATAATTTACAGACTTCTATTGTAATAATGAATGCATAGCAGAGAAGATATTTCATTATAAAGAGCACTTTTTAGCCGTCTCATTTGGCTAAATTATTTATGAAGATTATTTTGAGTTAATCGTCTTTCAAACTACAGGAGAATATAAATGTTTCTCCATGTTGTCAGCCCTTAATTTACATCTAGATAATAAGCAGAGATGAGGTGCCTTAGTCCGCCATGGAATCGTAAATCAAATGTCTATGTTACAGTTATTTCTTTTCTTTCACTGCAAAGCTGTAGACTACAGCATGTTATCACTATCTTAGACTTTGGCTCCACCATGAAATCTGCAGTCCTGCATGAAAAATCTGACTAATCTGTGCAGTTACTTTGTCGTCAAGTCAACACAGTTCTTTGCTCAAAACGTAACTGTGACATAACGTCAAAAACATGACAGTGGATATGGTCGGGATGTAAACGAGCCATGACGTAAAGCCACATTTAAATTTTGGACGTGTCTGTTATCTTTATCGTCTGTCCAGATAGTACCTGTGTTTAGCTGCTCAACATTGAACGCGTAATAAAAGTGAATATTTAGCATAAAAAAATCACCTAACAGTCAAAAAAGGAATAGTATGTTGCCCGTAAACCTTCTTTAATCAATAAGTGTCAATCTATGGAAGTACCAAATCATTCACACGGTAAATAATGTCTCGTTTTCTTGCTCCCTTCATCAAAATAATTAACCCACAAATCATTAATAATACCTGCAAGTAACAATTATTTCATATCACTGACTTCACTAACTAAATTTCATCTGACAAGACAGAAATATTTCTTTGGTTGACAGGAAGGCAGCCAAGTACTGATTTTCTCGGTATTTTGCTTTCGATAAAAGTCACATTAGCAAAGATAACATGGGTCTATTATAAGTTGTTTAACAATAGCAGAAAGAATGACTTGACGGCTTGGCAGCGGCAGGTACGAACGATTTCTACAAGATTGAAATAATTATATCTTTGCAGACTACTTTACATTGATAATTACGTACAGCCTCCCACCTTGCCAGAGAAGTTGAGAGTGTACCAGCGAACCAGGGACCTGTACAAATTTCCAGAGTAATTCGTAATTACAAAGACCTGAGCACCCAACTGTTTACTCATGGGTCCTTAAATATCAATTTTCATTTCACAAAAGATCAACAGTTATATCTTTGATCATCACACATCGACCTAAATATATGGAACATTTGTAGCCTTCTCAGAAGAAAATTCTGAACATTATCAAACATGCTATAATGAAATTTATTATTATTGTTTCAAAGCAATTGCAAAAAAACCCCAAAAATAATTTTCTATACATTTGCAAAGAAAACGGAAACCTTAAAAAAGAAGCGAGAGCCTGATGTGCACAACAAAGCGACAACGTAAATGGGTGTCACTCTTGACCTTTCAGATTGACCTTTCTGATAAATAGCACGGGTCGGTCATTTGACCTTTAACCTGAAGGTAACTCAATGACATAATTGGGCCATCAAGACGACCCCAGTTTTAATATTTACAAAAGGGAGTTTAAATGTGTTACTCAACTGCAAGGCGCGCCAGAATGTAGTAGAATGTAGTTCAAATGTTTCATGATGACTGCTTTAATTGAAAAACAAATTTGCGAATATCCCATATTCCACCTATGAAATAACCCACTGACCCTTTTTCATTACATCCTTTTATCAATCTCCAATTGCAGTTTTCTGTGCAACATTCATCCTGATTTACGAAGAAAGAGCTACAAATTTCATACTGGAGAGTAATTGAGGAGCCATAAAAGCGTAATAAGACCACTTGTCCATATTTAACTTGGAGACCAAATTTTTTCAGGCACTTTTAGGGTCTGCGTTAAGTTAATACACAGCTCCAACTTGATTGTCCACCTATATACCTAATGGCCATAAATCTGCCAAATGATGCCCTTACCCAATATGCTCTGCACCTCTCTTGGGCTTCATAAAACCCTTGTAGCTACAAGTGCTTGCAAATATAGACCCTTCATAAATAATAATCAGTTGACACTCTCAATGTCTTGCCCGTCACCCTTAAATCATCGCTGCCCAGCTTCTTGTGATTTGCGACAAGAAATGAGCCAATTTATATTCATGCAGTCCATTTTCTTTGTGGTCAGTTGGCCCTGGAATCACTCTGGGCTTAAGTTGAATATAGGGCCAACAAGTGTATAATTACACTGGTAAAGAGTTTTCTAATTTTCTGTAATGCCCGGCCCAGGGCCAATAGATCAATTGGACCTGCCTTACTGAGCCCGCCTAGAGGGATCGATCACTTCTTATGCAAGCCACCAGCTTCAAGCACTCCCTGCAACTAGGTGCTAACATTGAGAAGACTTAAAGAAGGTTACGAGATACGAACACGGGAAATATTTTGTTCCTTTGTTTTTGGTGAAATATTGAGAATAATTGTTTCAAATGTTAATCACTGTACTATGAGTGAAAAAGGACAGTGTGCAAAATATGAATAGGGGATCATATTTGTATTTCATAGGATGGAATTTTTGATATTCTTGATCATTAATATTGTAACCGAAACACTGCTGTAACTCTACATTAAGGAGGCCCCCAATTCGTTACTCAAAATTCATTTGTGTTGAACAAGAACCTTTGTTGATTCATCCTGATCTATGATTGACCCTGGCCTCAACAACTACATAAAGCGAGACCCACATCCCAACGTATATCACATCAGTGTCCTGTTTATATAACTTTTCTGGTAAGTTAGAAGCACTAACTGGGTCTTCCGAATTAGGACAAAACACTAACAGCTTGCATAAAGAGCTTTAAAGTTTACAAGTAGCAGTAAGTAACAAACGATGGCACAGCTGAAAGAATATCATGATACTTTTGTTTGATAAATTTTTGAGGACAACACAGTTGCGTCAAGTGTGATGAAACAAGTTGGAATGACAGGTCACATGCCTAGGTCTACTTGAAAAATAAATGAGAAAAAATTTTGACGTGTAGTTTCAAAGTTTCAATGCAAGTGTGGGTTTTTTTTAGCTTACCTGCCACAGCCTTGTTTGTACAACTTTGTCTGCATTGTTGAACTGACCTACCACAACCTTTTTTGCAAGGTGTGAAATGAATATGTGAGAAGTTATGGGACAAAACATTGTTACGAGCTTTCAAACCATATAAATTGTGTATTCTGACATTACAGTTGTGTTGGGCATCTTGAAACATGTTGTTTTGATGGGTCACACGCCTATGTTTTGTTGAAAAATAAGTGAGAAATTTCACTTTTTCCATTTCAGGAAAATTTTGACATGTATAGTTTCAATGGAAGTATGGGGTTGTGACCCGTCATTATAATCATCTGGACAAAAGGATGTCTGTTCTTAAGGTTTGAAGGAAATCCATGCATATTTGATTGAGTTATTTAATAAAATGTGAAATTTCAAATTTCAAAAAATTATTGATGCAACTTTGTCCACGTTGTTGAACTGACTTACCACGACCTTTTTTACAAGTTGTGAAATGAATATGTGAGAAGTTATGTGACAAAACATCGCTCCGAGG
The DNA here is from genome assembly GCA_038406195.1 of Haplosyllis anthogorgicola. Lineage (NCBI taxonomy): Eukaryota > Metazoa > Annelida > Polychaeta > Phyllodocida > Syllidae > Haplosyllis > Haplosyllis anthogorgicola. The sequence goes on from JBCAUI010436284.1 coordinate 5,036, forward strand.
TTTGAAGCAAGTCCAGACAATTCTAATGAGGGGTCAGAACCCCATACCTACATCAAAACTACACATGTCAAAATTTTGCTCAAATAGATAAAGTGAAATTTCTCACTTATTTTTCAATAAAATTAATATAATACTAGACAGATCATGGCCCATGACTTGACTTCAATGATCCAATGACCCCACATTCTCAAAACAAAACTTATTCTTTAAACAAGTTTTATGGTTATTCCTTTTAGGGTTCATTCTTTAAAACAGGTCAGTTTAAATATTTTTTTTCAAAATCACAATTGTTATAATCTTATACATGTATGGCAGATGTTCAAACAAAATTCCACTGCAAACTGTACATAGTGGCATTGCATGGCACCATGAAAATAAACCTTCAACAACTGTAAAAAACACGAACATAAATTCTGCTCACAAACAGCTTCTTAGAAAGGCATTTCAATTCTGTTCTGGAGAATAATGAGATGCTGGCTATCATACGGATCAATTATGTGCACTTCAAATGTAAAGATTCACATAACAACTTTCAGTGTTATTGCTGGTGCTACTCTCTTCGAAAGTTCGGTTAAAATTGGAAACCCGCTGCCGCAGAACCTTACACTCTGCTTAGCGTAAAGCACTGCATCAAACCTATCTTTACTTCCCGAAAGTTAAAAACAAGGGGCTCTACAGCTAACGATAAAAATGATTGCTCATTCCCTTCAGCTTTCTACGCATACAAAACTACACTAAGGACACCAATGAATCTGCGTCTAAGCCCGTCCTGTTTCCTGAATCTAAAGCCTTTTATCCTGCCCACATCTAAATGGACAAAACATCCTATTTGAGCAATACAAACTAACCCAGGAATCTCACTTAAACTTGTAATGACCTTCATAGTGTCCATTCTTATGAGCAATGTTAAATACAGTGGTATAATTTGGCCTTTGTTTTTCCTGTATTCGGTAAATGTATCATTCTTAATCAGCAATGTGGGTTCATTGTTACCAAAGTGTTGCGAACAAAGCAATAAATCCAGGGACTTTTTACTTAAAACAACGAAAACTGACGAGGATGACCCGATTTATGAATATAATTGATGGTTATAAGATGGACATGCGGGAAGATAACCGCCATATCAAGGGAACGTAACTCAAACTTATTATTTCACGTTGAATTTTGTTTTACATCTCGTTCCTTGTTCTTAATTTTTTGCCTGATCAACAGTAATATCGCCAACAATGGAACGTTGACATCCTGTAGTACATGATACGTCGTGTCTCATTTGGGCTTCTTTAAATTAGATATTATTGAAAGACAGTCCATACGTTCAGACTCATGGGAAAAGTTCTGATAAGCACACATTCATGCTTCATCCTATACATAAGACCACGATATTTGTACATAGAACTCTTTCCATTATGGTGTAGAAGTCCAGTACAGACCCTAACAAATATTGTCAGAAATACTATGTTGTCTGCAGCTTCCCTTGTAAGACCTGAAGCAGAAATTATGAAGAATTCCATGTCTCCATTCTAACCCTTGAGTGATCTATCAACTTACTGATGTGTGACCAACATAACCACTTTACATTACCCTTTGAATTAACTCCTGAGAAAACTAAAAGCGCATCTCTGCTTTCCACTTGCCCCAAGTCAAAGAGATTGTATTAAGCAAACTGCCTATAAATCACACATTTGCCGTTACTTTGGGGCCGAAAATGGTGAAGGCAAATTTCTCTTTGACACATTAGCGGTAAGGTTTAATGTTCTTGTGTCGGTAGATTATGAGAGCTGGTCCACCGGGGTTGCAACAATGACTGCACGCAGGTTTATCGCGAAGCCACCACACTCGCCATGTCAGTGCGTAAGGTCTTTTTCATTGCCAAGTCAATGCTGTGCCCATTTTTTCTTGTCATCTGAAAGTGCCTGAAACAGGCTATAGAAGGCTCGTAAAGAACCAATATTTTATTCCCTGTTGTACCACTTGAAAGTTTTCAGTGGGTGCGCACAAGGACTTTTACGTCATATGTCTTGACTTAATCGATAGCATTTTCAGGCTTTTAAAGCCTTTTCCTTTGGAAAAATTATGTCTCCTTTATCTCCACTTATTGAAAGTAAGTTTACCTTGGAGACTGGGAATGGGAATTGTACTTGCAGTCTGCAGATCCGAGATTAAAGTTTGAACATTCATACAAGATTGTTCATTATGGAAACTCAAAAAAAGTTTTCAGTCTTTTTTTAATATTTCATGATTAATTTTCTCCCAATCTCTACTTTGGAACAAAGAAATTGATTGTGTCGTTTTCGTTGAAAGAACAAATGAATATATAAATTTGTATTGCGAGATAGGTTACTATTCTACTTACGAGATACACTCTTGGAAAGATATACGATACATACAATGTCATTTTGCCATTGTTATCAAAGGCATAAAATTCTTAAGTGATATAGATACGCTGTCAAATTAATGTGTATTCCAATTAGTTTAGTGCATCGTCACAAGCAACTTAATATTCCTATGCGGACATCATACGTATAAGGAAAGCCATTAAGATAAACAACTGGTCAGCGTAAGGCTTTTATAGTTATCAATCATAAGCTGTCATTTTTAAATATTTATAATTTGCCTGCTGACAAGATAAAGGCAGCGGGCACCTGAACTTCTCTACACTTGATTATTAATAGCATTGTAACCTTCGGGCAAAATCTTTTAGCATAATAACCTGTAGTGATCATCAAAAGAGTCTAATTGCCTTGAATAAATCATGAAGACCCCTAGCCCCCTATTTATCTTTCCTTTAACATGTCCAAATGTTGCTGACATCCAACCTTGTAAATGTTGGCTTTAATAGATATTTGGAAATTGGAGAAGGGGCGTGTGGCCAAGTGTGGCGTGGTCCTCAATATTGTGACACCTGAAGAAGGCTTGGACACGCACCGTTGCCTCTGTGACAAACATCATTTAAAAAAGTCACCCATCTGCTACCTCCTATTGCTCCCCAGACATCATAAAACAAAACCCGCTATTCATAACTCAATTCATAATTTATGCATAAGATACATTAAGAATATTAATGTCATTAATAGGTCTTTTGGAATCCACCTCTTCAGGTGATTGTTATAGTTTCTGAGAAACGGAGGGTCAATGATCCGACATGACACTATTAATTAATAAACATTTTAACTCAATTTTGTTAATCATCACACAAACGTAAAAATTTGATTTTCAAAAACTCAGTTTGTATTTCATAATTTACAAATAGTATTTAAGTCATTATAAAATTGCATCAATCTTTTCTTTTTTTTTTTGCTTTTGCATTTTGGTCCTCTGAAAACAAAGGTGTTCCATCTTTTATCTTTGCCTGTTTAATCTTACGGTTAAAATCTTTGCTTCCTCGAATCGAATTTTTTTATCGCGACAAGGAGCGAACGGTGAAAGATTCTCAATCTGCAACTGCCACAAGCATACGATAAAACAAGTCTACATTGTAGTACATCAGGTTTTTTGCTAAGCGCACAAACTGTCATTTTTTCATACCATATCCATCCCATGGGACATCACACAACTACAAAAGATTGAGAAACAGAAAATGTTGATCACAAAAACAGAAGCAAACCTGCCAAGTATATATTTAATAATTTCTTGCATTAATTATGGCATTGGCATTCAATTACGGTGATTATATTCGTGGTTCAAAGAAGCGCAAATATGATCTACTGAAGGTTACATCTCAGGAGAGAAGTTGAGCTAAGGTGATTGGCATCCCAATCAGGCAGAAACGTGTGAAAACAATGCAAGTTTTTCTAGGAGATAACTAAATAATTCATTTGACAACGACATCATTACTATGCCATGCACTTTTGTATGATGCCAATTCTTGGTAAAACTTACTATCGAGTACAAAAATAAATCATTCTTTGGAAAGTGGTAAAGTTAGCAATTTACCTTAAACAAGCTAGTTCACCTGTTGTTTACTTTTTCCGCTGAAAAGATGCAATTAAATGAAGCTTCATGCGAGTCACAAGACAATGTTCCCAGCCTAGCATTACTAATGACAAGTTATGCTCCACTGACAAAGATCTCATTTAATTCCGGAAACCAAGATTGAGTATCATAAAAGAGAAACTAATCAAGCGGTCCCTGGGGAAGAGTGTGTGTGATGGTCGTGGTGTTGGGGCTGAAGGTATAATGACTTTTCCCATTGCTTGTCTACTGCCATTTGGAATAAATTAAAAGATGTGAAATTTGATAAAACTGCCTTTGTGATAATTTCCACAAGATTCAAATTGTCATTAATTCCCTTTTAATTTATCTTTTCAACACATTTTAAACGTTCTTATATTGCGTACGTGAACAATTCAATTGTGACTTTCAAATTGGCTGAACTTCCAAAGAAAAGTCATAATCTAAGACGACTATTTGCTACCTTGAAACTGAAAATAACACGGCTTGTTTCACTTTAGAAATACAAAACAAAGCTCTATGGTTAATATTCAATAAACTATTCAGCTTTCCTTGCTTAAGTACCGCACATCACGGAAGCATTGAAAAATTAAGTAATGACTGTAAAAAGAAGTAATGCTTTGACCTTTATCAATATTCTAAAAGTTTGTCAACAATTCTCAGGCTGTAGACATTAAGGCAGTTTTCTCTTTAAATAATTGATGTTTTCCCTGCGCCTTTTATGTGCGGGTGTCGACTTGTAAGATAAATTTAGGTCTTGGAAAACGCTTGATGGGGCATAAAGTAATTCATGTATTAATTTATCGTCAATAAGAAAAGCTCACAATAGATTTGCAGTATACCAATATAGCATAATACTTTATTTTATTTAATAGTTCACATGGTATATGTTTATATATAATTAGTCATTTTGATTCAGAAAATCGTTATGGTTAACTTAAGTTAGAAATTATCTATTTCTTTTCATTATCATATCATCATCAAAGAGATTCAACTGTGTCATGAAAGTTTTAGTGTTTTTCACCATTAGTAATCTTCCTACTAACTTGGGTACCTTAACTGATTGCTCTTCAGAAGCAGTATCACATTAAAATTTAATGTGTCTTTGTTGAAAAACGTCGATAGGAAATGAGCGAGCCCAATACTTTCGAAACTATTACTTTACATTGCATTGTCATTTTTACCCGGAGAAAATTACATGTAATTATTGCAAAGTCAAGAATTTAATGATGTTATCTGCGGAACTCCATTATTAAAAAGACATGAAATATCAGATAAGGTAGTCATCATATATCTTGGCCACAAGTTTGATAAACAAAGCAACAATGGGCAATTAAGCCAGGGGGTTTTGCTCTCGCTGGAAAATGATACTCTGCTGGGGAAAGCTCCTAAGGACTGCGTCTGCAGCCTGCCGTAGCGCCACTTTACAGATCTTGACGATAAAAAAGATTTCCTTCATACCTCTCAGGAAGGGTGAGGTCTTTAGGGAGCAGGCTTCGCTCAGTTGGTTGTGAATAAGCATTTTAATAAATGGCCCCACGTTTGATTGACGTTGTCCATTTCTTGCTTACACATTTTTTTGACATTTTGTGATCCTAGAATATTCGCATCTCGTTCATTTTGGAAGGTTGCAGGTGGGTATCCCATGTGCATCACCATACCAAGATGTAAAATCGGTACCTTACGAATGCAGAGTGTACCAAATTAACACTGCCCTGCATGGGTTGTTAGGAACACTTGTCTTGTCTTGTACAGACATAAGCCTGTCAATTTCTCGACTCCGCAATTCACAATAAATTGACAAATATTACCCTTAAAACGATTGTATATATGTGCAAAAAGTTCAACACATTATGTTCCTAGTCTCCTCCACTCTGATGCCGACTTCTTCATGATGTGCGTTTGTACGCAGCAATCATAAAACATTCTCCACCGGAGGACTCAAAGGGGAAAAAACAGGTGCAAATATCCAAGTAAATCAAAGTCAAATCAAGCTTTCTGCTTAGAGAAAACATTTAAGGATTCAGCAAGGTAAATTGCTTCTCAAAGGCACTTGTAAGAAATCAAAGATATGAGATTTCTTGCCTCTTAGCAAGGGTGGAGTTCTTTTTACCTTTTGCTTATACTTTGTTGGCTCAACATAAAGTCTTTCACTCCTGGGAAGACTTATTATGGGTGTTGCCCATCAAGGTAAGTACATCAATGAAGACAAAGGCACAGTGGCGGATCCAGGATTTCTCGTAGGGGGGACGCCAACCTTGGGGAGCCCCAATTTTTACCCGATTTTAGTGCAAAAATCCCCAAAAACTGCATGAAAATGAAGAAATTTTGGGCTGTAGGGGGAGCACATGCCTCCCACACCCCCTAGATCTGCCAATGAGGTTAGGATGACCCATTTTCACTAAAAAGGTGGCAAATTCAAATTTTCCCCCAAAAACAACTTTTAACAGTCATTTTGTTACATAACAAATAAAAAATGTCAACATATCAACATTCAGTGTGCAACTACATGTCAACATGTCCCATATATGCATGTATAAAAAAGTAGGTCACACAAAAATAACTACTGGTGTGAGAATTTTTGGGTTTTCAAAATGCTGCCAAAAATTAACAGATAACAAATGTTACTCCAATACACCATTTGAATGTGTTTCAATATTGACAGCTCCACTGAATACATGTGCATTGGCCCAAAATGTTGGCTACAAACTACAAAATCTGTGATAAAAATGACCTAATTATTTTTTTGAATTCTGACAAGAGGATAATTTAATTGAACACTTTTGACAACACATGTAATTGGTCCGAGTTTAATTGGTCAATTGGAAGTGAGCCAATTCGGCAAAAATGCATTTTACATTCCATAGGACTGATTTAAATCCTATTTAATTCAGCCAAAAAGTTAGATCTAAGCGATTAAAACTACATGTAGTTAAGTGATGTTCAGCTAAACGGGTTACAATGTCAATTTTCTCTACTTACTGCCAACTAGAAGAGACATTGTCAGTCGCAGAGGGACATGGTTCTCAAACAATTCAAAAACACGTTTTGTTTCCACCAGAAATTTGGAGTTCTTGTCCTTCCTACATCCAGATTCTACGCCAAAAGCGCAACTACTGATCACGTCCGTCGTAAGACGCCCTAATTCACTGTTTTGGCCACGAAAATGAAATATTAATAATGATACATTTGCACATGTTATAAACACTAATAATAAGTGGTAAAATATAAACTTACCAATAAATATCAAATGGTTTGTCTTCTTTACTAATTTGCTCAAATAATTCCAATAAGTCGCTCACACTCTTGTTGATCAGTGGAGACATCTGTGTTAAATATAAACTCAGTCACTCTTAAGGACATTGATTATGGCACTGACATGTATATGTTACACTATAGATGGCATACAAACAATTTTGGATAAAATTATAAAAAGGTTTAAGAATTAGTTTAAAATTCATAATTAACTGTTACACACATTAAACAAAAATTTCGTCACCTTATGTTGACACCTGATTAAACCAATCCAAATCGATTCTCAATAACATGTAAATTTGAACCTGTTTCATTCTACGTGACGTGAAACTTGGACTTGTGATGTTCCGTAATCGCCTCCACTTCTCTCCTTCCGCAGTGAACATGTCTCGTTGTGGATCGTCGATTTCTTCCAACTGAGCAGTCTGAGAATTTAGACTTACAAAATATTATTAAATTTCTCTACTTTGTTAATTATAACAATAAGACTATTAACCGAAAGTTTAATGAAAACTTTTTCTTGACTAACTTTTTTGTGTTTGGTGGCGAAACTGACAATTGGTTTTATTTTATTTGTTTTTATTTTTTGACGCACAATTTTTTGACAAAATCACCGGTCCTGAACATACTTCGGTTTCCTTGAATGATTGCCTTGTTTTTAATGGTCATCTTTACAAGAACTTATAAGATTACTTAAAGGATGGTAATAGACCGTATAGTCTAATTATTTGTAAGATACAAGCTTACCTTGTGGGAATGAAATTTGTGGAACTCTTTGATGCATATTTGTTTGACAAGATCTGGTTCGGCGACCATAAGGACTGGAACCTCCCCTTCATAATAACTAAAATCAGATGTCAGTTGTCAATTCTTTTGTTACAGCAGTTCTAAGCACATGAGGGCTGGTAACTCAAATTATCGAGAGGGCATCACAGAATTTACTTGTCTTAATTTATTCCATAACTCTATTGTAATAATGTCTGGTGTTACTGACAGCTTAGATGATTGTTTTTGCTGCCCTGTGTGCCTTTTAATGATTGCGGTGACAAAGTTGTTTGAAGCGGTGCACTTTCTAAAGTGGTAATTGGTTATGTCTCTTACAACTACATTTTAATAATGTGCTCTTTATGCACAATCGCCCTGGACACCTCAACACCAGAACAACGTTTGTGGCATATTTGTCACTGATTCAATTATAGTATGTGGTCCTTAGGCGGGGCCCACCCCCAAGGCGGGGCCCCTAAGGATATTCTGCCCTAGGATTTAAGCTACTCTATCAATATGCATAATTTTTGTCAAATTTAAAGCATATCATCAAGTAGAATAATATTTGTGTCAATGAGCTATGTCCATGAATATCGTTTGGAGATATGTGTGTTTAAAGTCACAAAAAATGACAATTTTTAAATAACTAAAATTTGACAGATTTTGTGGTAAGATCACTGCACTCAGGAAATAAGGACTATCATCATGAAACTTTTTTTAATGTGCAGTTCCATAGTTGTTCTAAATGCTTGATACATTTTTCAGTGGCCAGATTTAATATTTTTGAAGTACTGGCCCCAGAAAATGGGAATTCCTTAAAATTTCAAGAAAGGCCCTAGAGTAGGGCCCTCCACAGTCAATGGGAATTCCCATAGTAAAATTTTCAAACTTGAAAAAAAATTACGAAACTTTACAGATTAGTATAGGAAGGTGTTTGAAAACATATTCTACAAAAAATTTGGAGAAAAAATATTATTATGACCCCAAAAAATCAATTTGAACTTTGGGCCCTGCTCTGATCTTATGTGAAAAAA
>JBCAUI010436395.1:0-14039 GCA_038406195.1 Haplosyllis anthogorgicola
TGCCCAGAGGACAGGAGCTTGATATTCTGCTGCAACTGGCTAAAGAAAAGGTACAAGTATACAACACAGACATTTTTAACAGTGGATGTGAAGATAAAATTAGACTTGATATTTTGTGTCTTCATGAAACAGTAACAGTACACATTTGTTACTTGGGACTTTTTGACAGTAAATGTGAAAACTACTTTGACATAGATGATCCCATTGATTTTCAATATGTAGAAGAATTTGTGCACAGAACTATTTCTTCACACCAATAGAATGGCTGCACATGGACATAGAAACACTTCAACTTACAAGGAAAGAGAGACATTGATAGAACAAAAATTGCTTGAGGTAGCCTTTTCAATAAAGACAGAAATATGTCTTTTTGATATGGCCTTGCATCATTGTGGACTATTTTATTCTGATGTGAGAAAATATTTGGAAAATCATGATTATGACATTGAGTCAGTGGCATACCACTGCTTAATGAGAAGAAAAGGCAAGTTTGTTACACTAGAGGAGGCAGAAAATTTTGCAGATGATGTGTACAGAAATTGTTTGTCACGCAAATAATTTGGAGCTTTTTGCTGGAGATATACTCTGAACCTGCCTGAATGTTACTGTGAAATTCATTTTTAATTCTGACATTAATTGAAGGAGTTACTGAGAAAAATCAAATTGGAATATAATCCTGAGGGTGCCACTGTGAAAAATTTTCTTAGGATGTTATGTAGATATGCTTCCTTCTTTTCTATTGGAATTGATATCTTTAGCTGCCAGATTTAACAGAGGAACCTAATTGCAGCTGCCAAGCAGTTTGACATTTTGAAGGAGAACTACTTTACAGTGATGCATTCACTATCACTTCTGAAGACTGGTCTGCTAGATAGCTTACTGTCACTTAACAACATTAACACCCCACAGCTTTTAGACAGAATGAATAATGCCCTGTACATCTTTGCAAAAGGGGTCATCTCAAAAGCAAATGATACTGGATTACCCTGTTCTATAAAAATTCTGAAAGACAAAGAATTTTTGTTTGTGAGATTCAAATATAGATATAACAATCAGTCAACAACTACCAGTTGGGTGGTGACTTGCATACAGGATTTGCATATTGTTATGGAAATAATCTTGGTGAATTTACAATCTTTTCCTTCATACTGGATACATCCAAATTTGATGAAGGCAGTAGCTAAATATGGTGATGAGATGCCTCTGAGACAGTAGACAATGGATAGATGGTCTGACATTTGCAGGCATATAATATCTGTTTTCATCTACAGAGTACAGAATACTTATGGTACAATACCAAATGCTACATACATGATTGCAACCTATTTTTCTTTAATAGATGGGTTCACATATGCCTACATAAAATTTTCAAAAGGCACTAGTCCACACCATATTTATTGGAGGAGATTAAGTTGTATTGAAGATTTGGTGGAGTTTAAAACTGAAGTCATTATGGTCTTAACTGAATTGAGAAAATAAAACTAGGCATGGAAGAAAATTTGAGATGGTCCCTCTTCCAAAATATTGAACACATAGAATCTGCTACAGATACAGACACTAACTGGAATTCTGACACAGAAACAGAAAGTGAGCTGGATTTAGTGTTACCACCAAATCACTGGCAAATTCAGAGAGTTTTTGATCTTCTGATAGAACTTTGCTTTTCAGTAATATCAATAACTGACATGGCAAATCAAATACATATTCACACTCAAAACTGCACAGTTAATTATTATCCTCAACCAGAACCTGCAAACATTTTGGTGCCACAATTAGTGACTTCAAATATTGTGACATCACAGCCAACTGTGACATCACAGGGCAATCAACCAATAGTTTCTGGTCAACAGATGGCAGCAGCACCAGTTCAGGTGAGCCAACCAATGGCTGGTGGCCAACAGATGGCACCACAACCAGATCCACCAGCTACATATAGCCCCATCAGCTCTCCAGCACCAACACAACCTTATGATGAGGACACAAAATATGGAGTAAAGGATGTCACTCTTCCTGTTCCTGCACCAACTCCAAAAGTTTTAGATGCAGCACCCTCTACATCTTCTCTGTGGAATCAAGGAGTCAACAAAGCAGAAAGGCAGAAAGGCAATAAGAGGCCAAAACCATATATAACAGTAAAGGAGTCTGGGGATGAGGAAGTTCAGATTAAACCTAGAATGGCAAGGATGAGTACTGCTGCAGAGGAACTTTACCAGTTTATGACAAAAGCCCAGGTACACAGGCCAGGATCACCACACATTGACTTAACTGAGTAGACAACTTCAAAAGGTCGTCAGAACTTCAATTTTGATGCTAGGTGCAAAATTAGGACTGAAATAGAAGCAGGAGGGTCTATTTGGTCTACATCTAAAATAGCTAAGCTCCATCTCTGTAACTTTTTGAATTACTGAAAAAAAGACTAACTTAAGGATTATAACTGTGAAGACTGAAACTGAACCTGGAACTGAGACTTTAGCTTCACCCCCTCTCTTTAGCCCCACTTCAGCTGACAAAAACCAGACATTGGCAGAAGATTGGAGTGTTACATGCTACAGGCTACAGTGCTATTTTGTGCTAGTTTGTGCTATTTTGTGAAAATAAGAAACTGGGTTAGGATTTTAACTCAGCTGATTTTATTTTCCTGTGTAAATATACAATATAGTGTTTGCTGTGTTTACCCCCATAATATTCAACTGGATCAAAAATATGATATTGGAGGATTATAGTGTTCATCTTTGGAAAACCAATTAAGGATATATGATATTTATTAAATTTTGAAGAGTGATTTAATTTCAAGTGTGCTGTGCTACTATATATGGTGTTTTATGATTTTTAATAATTTAAGAATATACCACAAGGTATTGGAATTCTCCTAAAACTTAATGCTGAAACATGATCTAACACCAAGGATACATCATATGGATTAGAAATTAAGTGACTTATTACTTCCTTATATGGATAAAACTGCTAATGAAAATTCTGACTTGGATTTACTTGGATTAAAACACATAAAGCAGGAAGTATCAAACTTTCATTGTAATCTGACAGTAATACACTAGGTCTAAAACCCCTTATCAGTGATTTTGATGAGAAGTTAAATTATGACCATATAAGAAATTGAAATTTTCAATTTAATTTTAATTGAAAAGTGAGTACCAGAAACTGAACCTCTGTAACTTCTACATCCAGGATATATAACTTTTATGATTCAGTTCCTCTTCTTTGCTGAGAAATAAGCTCTTAAAGGTTCCTATTAACACCTATAAAACCATTGTTTTCCCATTGTTCTTTGAAAATATTAGTAATAATCATTGATTTGGTCAAGTTTTAAGCTGTCAAGAGTGGATTTGATATTGGAATATTGTACTGGATTGTATTTTGAGTGTTTTAAATAAAAGTTGATATATTACCATATTTGGTCATAAATTTTTTTATGCTTTTACAGGCTCCTGAGGGCCTCAGTGTTTGATATCTATAAGTATTAAAGTGATTAAAGATCAATTAAGCAAGATTTAAGCCATATTACCTTATATGGAGAAAAATTTTAAAGTTTTAAAATTTGATTTTAAGGTGCTTACTGAAATTTTACTGAAGTTTAAAATGATGTAAGATGCATAAAAACACTTCAAATTGTGTTTTAAAATTTTTTTAAAATGGCACCTTTCTTAAAATGAATAGAGTAAACTTCACAGTTTACTCTATTACATATCATAGTTACTACATCACATACCATAGTTACTACATCACATAGCATAGTTACTATATTAAATACCATAGTAACACCTTGTAGTAACACCTGTTAACTGTGAAATTCCACACGTTCACACTTTAACATCATAAGAAAGTGTGTATCTTTCTGGCTAGAGGAAAGTTTTCCTCTGTATGTCTCATATAGACCAGGGACAGGCCCTGTCTCCGAGTACAGATTCTGATCAATCGGACAAATCTGTACAGCATCAACCTATACAGGGGGAAACGACAGATATAGTCACTGTTCCTGGAACAACAGCAATTGTTTCACCGACACTGTTAGGTGCAGTATCGCGAGTTGTAAATGTCAGTTTTCCAATTTCAAATCCACCACTTCAAGTGACTTTTGAACAGCATAAGCATAAGTTGCATTCTGGTAAAGTAGGCAAGAAGCGCAAAACTGAAGCTGAAAAACTCAAATTAGATTTAACTTCCTTATATGGCCCAGAGGCAGAGCTTCCATTAGCTCCAGGCCGAGTTACAACTAGGAAAGAACATAAAGACATTGGAATTTCTACTCCTTTGCCACCTTTTCTTCCACATTATGAGGTTTTACCTTCTAATAAAGACGTTGAGGGTTACGGGGCACCTGATCCATTGTCTGATCGCATAGAACAAGACACAGAATTAGCACAGGATCGGAGTAGTTCACCAAGTAGTGTTGAGCAGATTTATGAGGAAGATTTGATTGATACAAACTCACCTACTGATACTAATCCTACTGACAAAGCTACAGAGACTAACAAAGGTACTTCTACAAGTGCTTCTTCAAGCACAAGGACTACAAATACTTTGACTCACAGTTCAACGACTACTACTTTAGCAAGCACATCTGTTGGTGGTGGAGGTGACAGACCACCTCGGACACCAATCTTAGTGCCACATTCATCACGAGAAAGAAAAATGCCAGATCCCCCAGACCCTCCAGAAACTCCAGAATCATTACGAGAACTTACAGTTCTCTTACCCAGAGATTGCTTTGATGGATCTGATAAATCTAAATGTAAAAACCATTTAGAAGCATTTGAAGATTTCCTTGATCAACATGACTTAACAGATTCTGTTGAAAAAGCATTAAAATTTTTCAAGGTAACACTTAGAGGTCAGGCTAGAAATTGGTATGACAGAGAAGGTAAAAATGCTCGCTCATGGAAAGAGCTTGCTCAAGCATTTTATGCAGAGTTTGGTCCATTTGGCCGAACACCACAAGAATGGATGTCAGCTTGGATCAATTTGAAATTTGATCAAGCTAACGAAACTGTAGACCAATTTGCTCATCGCATACAGGAATTGGGTGAACTCCTAGAGTATCATAAAGATATTCAATTTCAAGCATTCAAGATGGCTATGCCAGTAAATATACAAATTCACCTGACTATGCGTGAAATTAAAGAAATTGGTCAAGCAGTGCACATAGCAAAAGAAATTTTAGCTATTGAGAAAGCATCAAAAGCAAATCTTGGAGCACCAACTGCCTTTCAAGCACAATCAGTTACATTTGGCCCAACTACAACTATGTCTCCAGGGAGACAACATCAAAACAATACTCCAAGCAGGAGTAGGGAATCTTCTACAGACAGATGCTACAATGCTACATCTGATCCTAGATCAAATAGAAGAGGTCGTAGTCAAAACAGACAGTCATTCAGACAAAGATTACAGTCAAGATCAAATTCTAGATCTCAATCAAGAACCAGATTTACTGGTTTTAGATCATATCCAGGCTCTAGATCACAATCTACATCTGGATTTCAACCACAGAATAGATTTCGAAGGTCCTTATCTACAGGTGGACCAAGATGTTACATATGTAACAGGCAAGGTCATTTGGCCAGAGAATGTTTCCAAGGGCGCAGGCAATTAGACAGGCTACTCAGAATATTTACTGGGGGACGAAATAATAATGCAAATCAAAATAGACAACGAAATGATAGAAGAAACCAGAGACGTGCACCTAATCAAAGGTCTCATGAACAGCAAAGGCAAGAGCCTGAAGCTCAGGCATATGAATCACAAGAAGAAATGCCTAACATTAGTATGTTAAACATTTAGGGGATCCCTTGTGCGTCGAAGGGACCCCAGTATGTCCTACTCAGTACCCCTTGGAACTGACCTTAATGACGCAACAAACAGAATTGTCACAAGGTCTAACTCAGTTTGAGACTGAAAATTACCCACTGAACATATACTCTTTGATACAAAGTGATTCTCATGAGAACACCCAGTCTTTGTATTCCACAGATATGGAACTAGATCTGCTATTAAACAGTATTGAAAATGGAATGCCCAGTATGGCTCATGATGAACAAACAATAAAGGAAAGTTCAGACTTCATTCTGAATCAAGGTACTGATGCGCATCCACTTATGTATGTGTGCACACAAATGGATAAATTACCTATTAAGATAGGGGAACCCTCGCGTAAAGCAATGAAATCGTGGTACAGGACAGCTTTTCAGTATTTACCTTCCTTAGATCCTTCCCATGCTGTTGATTTCAAGTCATTCACATGTGCCAATAAATTGGTTAGAACTACATTTAATACCATTGCAGCTACTTATTTATACTCTACAAGTACTGCATTTATGGCAGGCACTTCCCCACAAATTCAATTGTCCAACAGAGGAGTATCTGATGCCCACCTTCCTTCAGGAGAAAAGCTCAAGGTTTTGGTTGACACAGGTGCAACAAAAACATTGTTGAGTAAGATTTTCTATGAAGAGCACAAGAATGCATTTGTCAATTATGAACATATTCCCCTGGAAATGCCACAGTCCATAAGAGTAGCGAATGGTGAAACCATTGAAGCTAGTACACTAGTTAGGCTTCCTATCATACTAAATGGTCACCATTTTGAATTTCTTGCTCTTGTAGCAGATATTTTGACAGACTTTGATTTTGTTATTGGCTTAGAATCATGTATTCAATTAGAAGCTATTTACTTTCTGGCTGGCAATGTTCTTGAAATACAGGATAGATCAATTCCCTTGTACCCTTTAAAAACCATTTCCATACCTCCTAAAGTCTCATCTGTAGTTCCTCTCCAAGGTATTTTACCAAATACTTTTTCTTCAGGAAAAGCTATCATCAGGGTAAGGCCAGTGGATAATAGGTATTCTTATATAACAATACCGGCTTCTTTCACCAATCAAATGACATGTGTAAAGATCTCAAATACCTCTGACCAAACCATCATTTTTGACAAGAATGATCCATTAGCATTTTTTGATGTGAGATCTATTGGATATTATTATCCACAAGCAGCAACTAAATTTATTCAAAATTCCCAACCACTACATTTTGTTGATAGCTTTCCCAGATGTAGTGTTTCTTATGTAGAAACAGAAGACACATCAGTAACTGCAAATAAGGGACATCCTGTTCCTAAGGATACAATGGATCCCTATCCTTGGCTAGAATTGGATGACCCTCGTCGCTTTATGACAGACAGGGAAATTCTTGAAAAGACTATAGACTTGTCCTCGTCTTCATTGAATGAGAAACAGAAAATTGAGTTTTATGATGTACTAGAGAGGTACAAGGATGCCTTCTCCCTTAGAGATGAAATAGGTCTGGCACCAGATATGGAAGTAGAATTGGAACTTAAAGATACAAGTCCATTCTTCATCAGACCATACTCTGTTAAAGAGTCTGTGAAACCAATCATTCAGAAAGAAATGACAAGATTAGAAAAATTGGGTATTTTAAGGAAGGGATTGTCAAGTCACTCAAGTCCAGTAATGACCATACCACGGAAAAATAGTAATATTCCAAGATGTGTTAGTGATTTCAGATATCTCAATACTAAACTAGCCCAGTTGAACATTAGCTTTCCTCTTGTGAGGGATTGCTTGCAGGCAATAGGTGCATCCAAATGTGAGGTTATGTCAGTCATTGATTTGCGAGATGCATACCATACTTTGCGACTTTCTCCCCACTCACAGAAATTCTGTGGAATAACCCCATACTTTGGTGGAGACTGTTACCAGTACTTACGTTTGCCAATGGGATTGAGCATTAGCCCAGCCATATGGCAATTTTTCATCAATAAAGTGCTTGGCAACATTGCAAATAGGTCTCACTACATCTGTATTATGGATGATGTTCTTTTGCACTCCACCTTTAAAGAGCATATTCAGGATTTGGTTAATTTGTTCAAATCACTCATTAACCATGGTTTAAAAATATCACCAAAGAAATGCCAATTTTTCAGAAATGAATTGACATACATGGGATTGAAATTCCTCATTAAAGGAGGCAGACCTTCCTTTACCCCAATGAAAGACAAATGTGTAACCATAAGAAATTTACAGCCACCAAAGTCTGTTACAGACTGCAAGAAATTTTGTGGCATGGTTAATTTCCTGGCTACATTTTTGAAAGATCTTCAAAGGATCTTGGTACCAATTTATGCACTCACTAGAAAAAATGTTCCTTTCAAATGGACTGAAGAATGTCAAAAGGCTTTTGATCAAATTAAAACATTATTACTTAAGCCTCCCATTCTTCGCATGCCTGATGCTACAGGACATTTCAGACTTATGTCAGACACGAGCAAAATTGCGGCCGGGGCCGCTTTGTACCAACAGCAAGATAATGGGTACTACATTGTGGGATACAATTCCAAAAAGTTGCCAACTGCAGCACAAAATTATTCCATCACAGAATTGGAATTGTGTGGATTAGTGGTGAATATTTATTCTTTTCGACAATTACTTCAAAAGGTTGCTTTTGAAGTCTATGTAGACCACTCTGCTTTGGCTAACATTTTGAGATCAAAGAAAAGACCTCCTACTACACGTATACTTAGGCTGATAGATCACCTTTTACCCTTTAATTTTACCATTCAGTATCTAGAGGGTAAGAAAATGCACATTGCTGATCTACTTTCAAGATTAGCAGGAAGAGATCTTGAGCCAGCATCAGAGGTTATACCTATTACATTCAATACAATCACATTCAATGCAATGAAAACTAGGAGCAAAACAACACAAAGTACTAAGCCTCTTGTTAGAGCTAAAGGTACAGTTCCTGCAGACATTAGTGTGAAACAAAAAGGTCAAAAATCTGGTCAAACTAAAACCTCCAAGAAATTACAGGATGAAACCAAATTATCTCCCACTAAACCCTATGCAAATAATACACAAACAAGTGTACAAAAGAAACCTGATCATACATTACATCCAAAGGGATGTCTACCAAGAACAAAGGCTCCTATGCCTTTACTTCACCCTTCTTATCCAACATATGTACAGAAAAAGGTTGCCCCCAAAACATCTTTGGTAAATCCACATCTACAAATACCAAACACAGTTTCTTTACCATCTAAGGAGGAAAGTTCTATGCAAGAAACTTTCAGGCAGCCAGATGACTCATTCTACAAAGAAAGTCAACCAGTTTTACAAGATTTTGTCAAACTTGATGTCTTTACCAGACATATTCCAAAGCAAGTTGAGATTGACAAATTTTTGAAGTTGCTAAGATCAAAGGTACTGAAGGACTATTCCTTACCATTGCAAGCTAAGGAAATTGCATTAGAGTATCCAAAATCACTTGCCTTCAAGAATATATATAATTACATCAAGTATAATACACTTCCAAAGGATAAGAGAGCTCAAAAGTCAGTCATAGCCAATGCAGAGAATTACATATTGGTCAATGATCTCCTTTTTAAATTGGTAAAGACAACAAAAGGAACTTTCAAGTATGTGGATTTTCTCTTGGTAATTCCAGAGGCATTTGAAACAATTGTATTCAGAATGTATCATGATTCATTATTGGCAGGGCATATTAATCCAGTTAACACATTCTACACAATTAGACAGAGATACTGGATGCATAATATGCTTGAAAAATTATGCCGCTATTGTGCCTCTTGTCAAGCCTGTCAATTGCAAAAGAAGAAAAATACTGACAAGAGACCATATCTACCAAGAATCCCACTGTCTTATAATCCTATGGCATATATCAGTGCAGATATTAAGTATATGCCACAGGGTATTAATGGCTATAAATTTCTCTTGGTAGCTACTTGTGAGGTGACAGGTTTTGTTGTTGGCATTCCTTTAGTGAAGAATGATGCTATTTCAATTGCTCATGCAATGGTTGACCGGATATTCCTAATATTTGGTCCTCCAAAAAGTCTCATCATAGATGAGGACCGTGCACTATCAAGTAATGTAATGCACTATGTTTTAGATGCATTAAAGGTAGATGTCAAGTTGATATCACCTTTTAATCATGGCAGTCTGAAAACTGAGAGATACATTCAGACAATTAATAACCTCATTACAAAACATTTGCATGACAAAGGGTCTGAATGGCCATTATATGTCACTTCATGCTGCTATGCAATGAACACATTTGTTTCAACCTCAACAGGTTTCAGCCCATATGAACTGGTCTTCTTGAAGAAGCCACCTGACATTTTGAATTTACACTTTACTCCTATTGAGCAAATTGCTGTAGGATATCGTGACTATTGCAACAAAATGAGAGCTAAGTTAGATGACATATCTTCTTTAATTCTTGAATTAAGAGCTTTTCAACAGCAGAGACAAGTTCAGGAACAAGCTACTAGGTTTCCAAATCCACCAGAACCATACAAAAAGGGTCAATTAGTCTATTTGTTAGCTCCTTCAGCAGCATCATTACAAACAGGTACTTTGAAATGTAGGGCAGATTATGTTGGTCCATTAGTCATTAATAGGGTGATTGATGATACTCACTACATCTTGAATGATTTAAATGGCCACATACTTTTTGGCATTTACCATATCAACAGGCTAAAGAAAGCTGAAATGAGAACTGATAAGGGTAATGTTTCTAACTATGATGACCTACAAAAAGCAACCAATCAGGCAGTAGCTTCAACAGATGAAGCTGCTATTAAGCCCCTCCCAGATATAGCCCCAGCAGCTTCCCTTCAAGCCTTATATTTGTTGAAGCACAATCACAGAAGGCTCACTCATACCTCTTGCTCTGATAGAGAACACATCACACCACTGACTTAAGAGTGCACAGCATACAAGACATTGCAACAATGAAGTTTGTAATTGCTATTACAATTTCTTATGGACTTATGGTACATATGTTGGCACAACCAACAACTGTACCACCTAACAGTGAACAACATAAAACAAAGCACAGTAATATCTTTACCCCAAAGTCTATTCTGAAACCAGAATATGGCTTATTGTATGAGCACACTGGATTACTATACCAAGGATTACAGAGATACTACTTGGTTGTTGGCATACCACTACCAACTGAAGAAGATGTACCTCATGCTTTTAAGGATCTGGAATTAAAATGTGAAACTTTAGTGGTTACATTCCCTCTTCAAATGGATACTGTTGTTTCAATGAAAGAGGTTTGTGGTCACTTTAAAGAAATATTTAGTGACATGGTTACAGCATTGCAAACTTTACGTCAAGACATAGTTCATCGGATACACAGTGATCTTCCAGCTTTACTGCCTAATCCAGTTATACCTTTTCACACACAAACACCTAGAGAATCTCACCTTTCTCCTTTTTCACATATTGATGGTGTGGTGCAAATTGGACAACACAATAGAACTAAAAGGAATACCTTCAGCAAGTTTGTGAACTTTGTAGGAAATGCAGGAAAGTTGGTTTCAGGATTTGTAAAAGGTGCTTCAATTGTTGGTAACATTCTATCTGGAATTAAGACAGTTGGAGGACTTGTTTATGAAGGGATAAACACTATTATCAACTACAAGAAGGCTAAAGCCATGACAGCTGCTATATCAGCATTGAATAAGAGATCTGATCTGCAGAATGAACAAATTGTGAGAGTTAGAAATCATCTTCTACATGTGTCTAAAGCATCTTTGAGAGATATAAGTAATGTTAAAGGTGATATGTTGACTCAATCTGAGAATATTCAAGAACTCTATGAGGAATTTGGACTCTTGGCCAATGGAACAACACGTAGTTTAAAACAACAATTAATATGGCAATTGAGTCAGACAGATAGTGTTAAATACCTTTCTAAATTGATTTTATTCCTACACACAATATTGGAAGGCAGACTTCACACATTTCATCAGATGCTACAAACACTGGATCACTTTCTAGATGGACTGGATACATTGAGCACAGGAAGATTAACACAGTCAGTCATCAGTTCTGATGTTTTGTACAGATTGTTAACACATGTAGTAGCAGATATTACTCAGAAAAACCCAGACTTTATTCCTGTGTTTACAGATTTATATCAATATTATGGACAAAGGCTTATTACCTACACAAATACTGAAGAAATGCTAATAGTGCAGATACCTATTTTATTTCGAAATAGACTGCAGAAACCTATGAACTTGTACAAACTATTTACAGTCCCTGTACCTTTTGATGTGGACACATATGAGGAAAGAGAACATAAATACACCCAATTGCAGTTTAAGGAAGATTATGTTGCTTTGACAGATGTGACATACATATCCTTACATTTCCATCAATTACAAGGATGTTATCAGTCTGGACCTGTATTTTATTGTGAGACACTACATTTTACTGGACATACCTCTGTACATACTTGTGCCTCAGCTATATACTTTGATGCACCATCTTCTGAAATTGTTCAGAAATGTAACTTTGTATATTTTCATGATTATGTGCCGGAACCACAAATCTTGGAGTCTCAAGACTTAATCCTATTATCAAATCTTCCACGCCCATGGCAATTATTATGTGGATCAGAAACTGATAGACCACTGCCAATGGATGGATCACCATATGCAGTTGTGAAACGAGCTGACTTGTGTTCTTGTGGCATTATTGCCCAACATTTCTACTTACATGAAAATATGATTCGATGTTCTTATCCAGACACACAGGTTACACTTTATTACACCCATAACAAGGTTCTTTTGGACTATCATGCTTTGGATACTGACAAGGACATTGATATCGAATTAATGCTGCAACCTCCTCAGACATCCGTAAAGGACCTTACAGTTTATACTGGGTATTCACCTCGTGTATTAAATCAGCCAAAACTGCAATCCACAGAAATTCAACTTTCATCAGCAGTTGATGCAATAGAACATGATGAAGTATTCTTCCTAACACAAGCTGCACAAGAACAAGAAGGACAAACTGTTATGCAATGGATTAAATCTGCAAACTATTTAAATGTAGTAACATTAGTTCTTGCTGTCACCACATATATTGTATTTGCTATTATCATCATAGTATGCATTATTCTGTATATCAAACGTGAAAAAGTAGCAGCTTTTCTTGTTTTCCTAGCCTCTAAAAATCGTCAGTCTATTTCAGCATCTGCCTTGGAAATTTCAGGTCTCTTTACAACTGAGAAACCTGAGTACATCTCCCAACAGACTGTCCAGTTATCTATTTCCTCAGAGTACATTCTATTGGCTATGGCACTTTTTCTAGCTATAGTGTTCCTTTATTGGGCACTAAGGAAAATTTGGAAGGTTGGAATATACAAGTCAAGTGTAGCTCACACTTTGTGGCCATGTTGTATGAAACGGGACTACTTAAGAAATTCATTCACAACAGATATATTCATTGAAATAGTCCATCTTCTGACAAATAGATCACTATTTGCGTATCTTGTTACAGTACCAGTAGTCCCCTCTTCCTTATCATACAAGGGAGGGTTAGTACTTTCGGAAGTAGTGGTCACCAGAAAGTGTTGCTATACTACTCTTGAAATTAACTGGACCCAACTGCAATTGTTCATTAATACTGACCCGATTGTTCTTCCAAAAACAGGATACATCTATGGGTTACAACCTAATTTACTGACAGATTTTGAGGCACCGGGACCATATCGTATTCAATTTATGGCCCGATATCTTGATCTATTCTCTCCAATTCCACCTTTTGACCAAAAAGAGGAAGTCTGAGAAAATATATAAGTACATGTATTTATCTATATATACAAATAGTATAGCTATGTATTTATTGGAAATATTAACAAAAGCAAAACAACTTATGCATGCGAAATGTAAAATGTGGTGTTATTAACTATAGAAATTATATTAGTATTATTTAATAGATGTCTAGGTATGTTTTATTGTATCATACATTTAAATATTTTGTAACCATGCATAATTTCCTTTGTAATATTTTTATTAATGTAATAGTTAACTTATGCTGGTAGTCAAAAATTTGCCTTTAGCAAAAGCACATAATTTTTGCCTTTTAAAAATTAGGGGGATGTTATATAAGGATAAGTATATAGCATAAGTCTAACTAATAACTTACATTTATCCTCACTATTAGTACAATGATTAC
>JBCAUI010436506.1:0-14039 GCA_038406195.1 Haplosyllis anthogorgicola
TAGGATATTATTCAAAGAAATTACCAGATGCATGCTCAAGATATAGTATTAGTGAACTTGAGTTTACAGGACTGGTATCCTGTATTTCAGCATTAAAGCACTTGCTAAAGAATGTAGAGTTCACAGTATATGTTGATCATTCAGCATTAGTACATATTTTAAAAGGTAAAAGGGAAGCAGCTACTCTAAGGTTAAAGAAGCTGTTAGAACAGATAAGTCAATATTCTTTTAAAATAAATTACTTGAAAGGGAAAGAGATGTACATATCTGATTTCTTATCAAGACATCCAGATAATGATGAAGGATCTCCAAATGAAATAATTCCTATATCATTCATGACATATGAAGGTGTAGGTTTTCACTCTAGTAATTTGCAACAAAGACTTGGAAAAGATGACAATAAAACCATCACAAGTCATCAATGTGATAAATGCCTTACAACTACCAGAGGTAAAACTAAGGATGTGGAAATTCCCCAAATGTATCCCTTAACTGGAGATAATAAGAGACCAGAGCACAGTTCTAAGAGGTTTCTTATTGATTTAAACAAAAGAAAAAAAAGAAAAGAAAAAAAGAGAGAGAAGAGGGAGGAAAAGGGGAAAACAATACAATTAAAAATAATAGAAATGAAAAAGAGAAGAAAAGCACGCAAGATAAAGTTATTGAACCTAAAGAATTGAATGAAGTCGAAATATTGGAAGAAGAGTTGAAAGAATTGCAAGAATTCAGAAACTTAAATCTTGACAATGAAGAGTTGAGTGATAAATTACCTTCTTTTGAATCAGACAAAATTTTTGAATTGTCTATTATTTAACCATGTGAAGAAGATTTGAATAGAAAGAAAGAACAACTTTTGAAATTCATTAGAAATAAAACTATTTTCAGAAAACATACTCCAAAACAACATGAGTTGAATAAATTTATTGATAAATTGAAAAGAAAGGTAATTCATGATTTCAAAAATGTTGTCAGCTAAAGAGCTAAAAGCTGAGTATAAAAATAGTCCCTTCTTTAGAGACATTATTAAATACATCACTTAGGGATATTGCAGATATGTTGGGAAAGCTCAGAAGATATTTAAAGCTCAATGTGAGGATTACATTGTCATAGAAGGTCTTTTGTTTAGGTTCAAGTATGGAAGACTTGGTGAAGAAGTAGGATTGGTGTTGTGTATACCAGAGAAATTTATACCTAATGTATTACACCAATACCATTCTTCAGTACTTTCAGAACATCCTGTAGCTACAAAATTATACATACTGTTATGTGGTTTAACTCTGGACTGAATCCAGCTGGTAGGTAATCTTTATTAGTTGGTCCGTATGGTGAATAAGAAGGCAAGTAAATGTATTTGCAACATTTATATTCTTTATTAAAACACATACTGAAGCACAACAATTACAAGAAAAGTGCCAAGAGTATAATGCAGAATCCAGAATACAGAATCAAGAATCAAGAATGCCCAGCTTGGCTTTGGGCACAGCTTATATAGTGTGTTCATTAATTATTAAGTATTACTACTTTACAACTTTAGGAAAGTTAGTCTAACAGCACGATAAACTTTTGTGATTGGAGCAAAGTTAGCAAAGGCAATGTTCTATATATGAGAAAGGTTGTGATTTGTTATCAGTTACATCAGCTCTCGGTCCAGTCTTTCTGTGGAAGTTTTAAGGAGGAAGGCAAACAAAGCTTTGCCAAATATAGTTACAGTTTGTGATAGTTGAATGGCAACTTGATGGAGAAAGGTAAATGTAATAAATCTTGGCAGAGCTGAAGAGCAAAGGAAACATTGCATCTACAATATTGTTGGCACTTATGAAATAAAGTATTTTATGAATGCATTCTATTTATAAGTTATAATTATCTCTGTTTCCAGTACAAACATCTATGCTATGGCCCCCAATACTATTTAACATTAGTAATACATGTGAAACAATCAAATTCAATTGAAACAAGCAAATTTAAGCTGCTTTCCTCATGAAACTGGCGAGTTTTCACTGTTGTTTCTGCCTGCAATTGAAACTTTACTAATTCTCTTTGCTAGCTTGAAGACTGACCTTGTCTGCACACTTTAAACAACTTTTACTTTACTGTTTTAACATTTACTGGAATTTGTTTTTGTTGTACACTACTAAGGCTTTAATGTTATGCAAGCTGATGATTAATTTATTACATGTATTATTAATGCATAATGTATGATGCAATTATGTAAATTTTGCAATTAATACCATTGATCACTTCTTGCAACAAAATTAGCACATACAAACACAATAGGGATGAAAGGGAATAGGCTATGGTTGATATGGCCGATCAGCTTGTGTTTCCATGTGAGTCGGTCGAATTGTTGCTGTAGTCAGTACATTATGCAGGTAACTCATGAATTTTAGTGGAATTCAGTGAGTTTTCTCCAGAATCTTGATGTTTGTTGATACCTTGGCAGATTTGGATCTCTTTAAACATTAGTACAACTTGAGAGTGATTTGATTGAATGCTATTCTCATTGACTTCTGTTTTACTTAAGATTTCTCCTTCCTTACCAAATCTTGGTATTTGTCCCTTTGCTCTTGTGGTAGGAACCCAGGTTGGTTGTGTGTGTGTGTTGCTGGGGTTGATGATTTACTCTGCTTGGCTATTACATGAGTCTTTGGATCACAAGGGCCTTACGTCAGTAAGGATACTGTCTTCTCAAACTGGTTACTTTACTCTATGCTACTATCGGCATTTAATGTGAGTAAGTACAACGAGACTGTCCAATGAAGTTTCCTTTGTTATTACTTGCTTCCTTATGTTACAGTTGCACATAAAATATTAATAGTTCAAGTTGTACAAAATATTTTAAGTTCAATAAATACAATTGACATGAATCAGCATAATGTGATAGTAAAGTACAGTTGTAGTAAAATCTGGAATTCTAAAGTCTAAATGAGTATATCTGAATGACTAGAGCCTTGTTACACTGGCTTTTATATGAAGATAAGTGAGGCATCCATTGGTTGGTGGTCAGGTGCTTGAGCCGCTCAGTTAAGCTGAGCTGCTATTGGTAGAACACAGCACACACTGTACTGTGCATGCCACTAGTGCTGACACATAGTGGTGAAAGATAATAATACAATACTGCAGAAGCTGATGCTCCGGGGCAGATCTATACCAAAGTAACACTGATAAACTGAATGTACATTTAATATGATAAATGGGACTGTTCAAGATAATTTGAATAAAGACATGTATTTGAGTGATAAGTACAGAGCTCAAGTTGAATGGTTGGGTCATAATTGCATGATAAAGAGAGTCATTCCAGTGATTTTACAAATTCTCAGAGTATTAATGCCTGAAGTATTAATTGGACTGAATTATTGGAAATTTTTAGAAATGCTAGTAGATTGGTATTGGAGGAGATTGATCTCTTCAAAACAGATACTGTGTATCATGGTTAATATCAGGTATCTAATTCAATGTGCAGGGAATTTGAGGTATCCTTTGGAAGAAGAAGTAGTGTTTGTAGTGCTAAATCATTTGTCCAAGGGGCAGTTATCCTCTGAGAAATGGTTTGAGATGAACTTATGGGCACTGATGGGATTGGAAAATGAGGAAGTCAGAAAGGTTAAAAACAGGGTAGATGACTTATACTATCATACATGTTGTTGCAGGACACATGGTGTATGGCCTATTAGAGGACCATTAGATAGACCTTTAATTTTGAACTTAGGATTCTTCTTAAGAAGAATTGGGATGTTTGCAGGGAAGGATACCATCAGGCATGCAAGTACTTTTGATAAAATTTACACACAGAAAATTGCTTTTAATTTGGTAATGCATGCACACAGTATTCCACTCCCTCCTGAGTTTGGTGTTCTACAGGAGGGGAGTTCAGTCAGACTTGAAAGTGGGATGGACTTGCTAAATGCTTACAAGATGTCCATCTTTCCTTGCAAACTGCATAAGAGATTGAGAGATCAGCTTCAAGATCCAGTTAGGTTTATTTTACCATTGCATTATGCACCTGAAGAAAAACTGTGGGTAGAAAGATGTCATTTCCTGAAGATGTAGACCTATACACTATGTGAAGGGAGAAACAGTTATGGTCTATATCTAACTGATTTCATGTCATCAACACCTTCTTCCAAGCCTGTTAGGCATAAAGGGGTGGTCCTATATCAGGACAAAGATATGACTGAAACCAACAAGGGTTTACCCTTGGGTGGAGGTGCCACTGCTAGTAATCATTCCTTTGATGAAGCAGGTCATAATGAACCTGATGATTCAAGCAAGATTGGCAGTGGAAGTGACACAAGTGAAGCTGAGAATGAGCCAAATGACTCAGGATCAGATGAAAGTGTTGATGGTACTGACCTTGAGATTCTGTTTGAAGAAACTGAACCTAGTTTGAGAGAGGTCAAGGTGAAGACTGAGCCTGAATCTGAGTCTGAACCAATGGATCAAAGTCAAGACCAAGTTCAAGTACAAGTCAAGGACAAAGTCCAAGACCAAGTACAAGTTCAAAGTCAAGACCAAGATCAAGGTGAAACTCAAGTAGTACCACAACAGTCTGAGGCTAAGTCCAGTATGGATATAGATACTTCTGAGTAGTTCTGGGTTGAAAATAAGCTGAAAAAGAAAATGGAAACATGATGGATTAACACTGTAAAAGGTGAAATGGGAGAAAAATTGAAAATTTCAAAGTAAAATCAAATAATTGAACTTACCTTTTGACTAAGGAAAAGTGTGTATATGTGTGTATGTGAAACCCTCAAACAACCTTGAAAAGAACAAATAGAACATGATTAAAGTTAAAGACAATAAAATTCAAATTTTATTCTATTTTGTGCTAGTTGAAAGCTATTTACAAAGTATTATTACAGCACAAGTTTTGGCATTTTGGCATTATGTACAATTTATTCCTCATCACTGGAGGAATCAGGGGCTATATCACCACCTGGATTTCCCAGATGATTTCCATCATCATCTTGATCTGGAATTATCTCCAGGTGTGGGACTAAGTCAGGTAAGGGACCTGAAGCTCCTGTCTGACTGGGCTGGGGTGATGATGGTTGGAGCCACTCTGGCAGATCAGGGAGGCAACAGTTGCAATTCCCTGTATTATTATACTCTTCACAAGCACCTGTGGACTTGGGAAAAATTGACATTTTGGCTATATCCATTCTGAACCCATTCAACATTTTCATTTTGGCTATGAAATTTTCATAATCTGAGTCATCAGACTCATCAGTCACTGCCCAGTCATCAGGGGCTTCCATTTCAGAGTCACCAACATAGGGATCATCACATCCAATATCATCAGCTCCATTATCCTCATTATCCTCAAGGCCAGAGTCCTCATCAGAATTGGGTCCACTGTCTGGCCACAGGTCAGGCTCCTGGCATAGGGGAAGACTCTTTTTCAATACTTGGGTCTCCCTCAGCTCAGGTAAAAGGTCCACAACCTCATCAGCTCCATCAGCTGTATTGTGCCTTTCCGCTTGGACCTCAGCTTCATCACTGATGAATGGATTCCTATCTTGGGTCACCCTGAAACTATACAAAATTTAAAAATTTGTTTAGTAAATTTTCTTCAAAAATTTCTATAGAGGGGGGAACACACACAATATACAATTTTAAAATTTTTTAATTTAATAAGAAACATTTATTTACCTTTGTTCAATCTCCCATTGGCCATGTGCGATCCTATGGGTGATATTCAGAAGGTGAGTTCCTATCTCACATTGGGAACATCCGGGCCTTACGTTGGGTGAGCCTTCTGGCCAGCATGACAGTCTGGCACCCTCTGCAGCATCCTCTGCCCTTGGATCCCTTAAGATATATGAGAGAAAATTATTTTAAATAATTTAAAAAAACACAATTATGCACGCATGCAATAATTGACAGTTAGAAATCAAAATTTACTTCACTAGAGTTGCATGAAACTTAAGGCTTGTCATTTTACCCCAGTCAGTTGACACGAAATGCATTGTTCAGAACTCTTGACAGTGTCAATTTGAACACGTCTGTTTATTGATGACTGACATAATTTCTAAGGGTACAAATATTTGGGAAAATTTTCTCTCACCTATCCAAGATGACTGTCAGGGATTTTAGGTCCCAAAGGGTGACTTCAACCTCTCTTCTATCATAATCCAGAACGCCATCGTTCTCATCATAGATCTCATTAAAGGTGTGGATAAACTCCTTGGAGGAGTCCATCTCATCCCACGTGTCCCTGGGCTGGAATATAAAATTAAAAATATTAAGAATATTGCTGGAATGACTTCTGGAAAATGGTTCAAAGTCTCTATGGTGCCAGAACATTAACTGTATTTTGATACAAATGTATAAAATTGTGAAAATGAATTTTCCGTGGATAAACTGTATCAAATACTGGATTAGTTGTATCTAATGTACCAAATGTATATTATTAGTTTTAATTTGGCTTTCCCCATCAAGAAAGCCAGCCAAAATATGGTTGGAGTAAGTAGTGATATTGCGGAAGACAGTGATTGTCTAACATTGCGAATTGAGGAGTCACCTTTTGACCTGGAATACCTCTAGGTTTTAAATTGTCATATTTATGGTGTATCGCATATCTTATTCTTTGATGTATATAAATTCACTGATAGTTATTTAAGACATTTTAATTAGTAAAATAGACTATTAATGTAATTGACTAAATTAAGAAGGTACAACTGTATCACTATATAGATATATATTTGTTAAAAAGCATGAAAATTCACAAATTTGGATTTTTCTTGTTAAAAAGGCTAATTTTCAAGTTAAGCAAGTAGAACTGTATCCACTGTATGTATGTATTAGCAGAGAAACACAAGAAATTTAATTTTGGACTTTTTCCATTAAAAGTCTAATTTTCAAGGTTTGTGATAGTGTACCAATGCATGGTGATGATAATTCACATATGTGTGTATCCGCGCTAAATAGTTAAGACTGTATTGGACATGTATTAATTTTGTAACAAACATACAGACATGGTTGAAAATGTACCTTGTGGCATCTATTGTCCAAGTAAAATTCACAGTTGATTGATTTAAAGCATTTTCATAATTTTTGTTAGTCAAAATGGTTACAAATCAGAAACAAACAAACAGACACACTTGGAAAATGGACCTCACAAGTATGGAACAGTGAAATATTAATTTAAGTAAGGTGCAAGTTGAATAAAATACCAATCTGCTTGTTAAAATCATTTGAAGTAAGTTTACTCTTGTCTTTGGAAATTTGATACACAGTCCCTTGCATTGAAATGCACGGTGAAATAAATGTATCCTTTAGGAGTTGACATCACGTTACATGCCAGAAACAATGTTTTGAAGCAGATTGGGTTCTATATGGTAAATGACCTTACTATAAAAATATTTTCACTGGTGTATGCTGGTGATATCTATGTAGGACAATGCTATTGTGTTATTCTGTAAGTCCAGATAAAATTTGTCCTAAATACCAGTACATTGAAAAGTGTATTAGAGAAGCTAAGTTGTGTGTAACAAAATTATTATTGGAATATTTACTCTTTTATGTA
Source organism: Haplosyllis anthogorgicola (assembly GCA_038406195.1). Classification (NCBI taxonomy): domain Eukaryota; kingdom Metazoa; phylum Annelida; class Polychaeta; order Phyllodocida; family Syllidae; genus Haplosyllis; species Haplosyllis anthogorgicola. The sequence goes on from JBCAUI010436506.1 coordinate 7,526, forward strand.
TATAATGGATTATTTAATAAGAACCTGTACGAAACATCAATTTCAAGTAAGAATTACTATTTTCCACATGTATTATGTAAGATTTATTTACCTGAGGTGGCTCATGGGTGCTGTTGGTGGCAGGAGTGTCATCTTGCTTGAGAAGAGACACCAGCACGGGACAATCAAAGAAGTGACCATTATCCCTCTCAGGTTGACCTTCAGGTTGATCAAGATTGATGTCATTGTTGTCATCATTGTAGTGGGTAATTAAGGACTCTAGATCCTCTAGGTTGGAGTCAGATGAGTAGTTGGATGAAAGTTCCATCTGGGAAAGGTCCAACTTTATCCTTTTGCTGTCAGACATCCTACAAAAAATTAATTATTGAAATACGTTAAAATTGTTTGGAAAATTATGTATGATTGAAATTGGGTGAACAACCTTCACAACCTTTGTGACCCTGAAAAACCTTGGAGACACTTTAGATCAAAGAATAGGTATTTGTTTGACACAGGATTGGGAGATCTGCAATGCAAAGTTGGAACATCTTACAGCAGAGTCAATTGACACACTGATTTCATCGAAAAGGTGCCCTGGATTCACTTGATCTGGGGTCCTTGTGAGCCTCTTTTGGTGTCTTTGCATGCATTGCAGTGAAGTTGACAGCAAGTCTTCCAATTGAAACTTGCAACAATACCAATTGTGTGTCATATATCAACCTTGCCTTAAGAAAGGAATGTCGCTCAGGTACAATAGGGTTCATTAGGTTGGATAAATTGATCCATTAAGTTATAATGATGTAAATGATGTGAAATACTCATGTTTTCATTCTAAATGGTGTTGTAGTCGGATAGGGTGAAAGGTACAGGTGTATCTACGAATGTTTGTCAGTCTGGATCAATCTAAAATATGAACAAAGCTTTGTAATTCAGTACAAAAGAACAAAATTGGCATTATTTCTAATTTATCCAGAAACAAACAAAATTGAAACTAACTGTTTATGGGATGTAATTCCTTGTGAATTCATGACCAAATGTAAGAATCAGGCTGGTCATTCCCATAAATGTGTGAATTCAAAAGAATTTTAAATTAATGACATATTTTGGCTATTTTGGCTTAAATAGTTCCAACTGTATAATTTAAAATTTTGTTCCTTTGAATAAAGACCTATGAAACACCCAGGTTGGTCAGACCTGCAAAATTCAAAGGAATTAGTATAATTGTATTAATAATGAAATGTCCAAAATATTAGAATGAATGACTGAAAGACTGTATTTCATTACCTGTGTGTGTAAATGTTCAGAATAGCAAGGTGCTACTGTATATGTGTCTATTTTGTCAGGAGATAATTCCCAAGTAACAATAATGATGATAAGAAGGTTTGGATGTATTCTGTTTGGTTGTGTTAAGCTGTAAATGTAAATCTGTGTCATTTCAGGCCAAACAAAATTACTTCTATTATTTACATTAATGTTGTAAACCTTATCTGGTACATCTTTCTATTGTTTAGGAAAATTTTTGCTAACATGATTAAAATCAATTTCATGAAGTTTTAGCCATGTGCAGTACATCAAAGAGCAAAGTGACAGCAGTTCAGGTGATTGAAGACAATAGAAATGTATGGCATTCAATCACTGACACTGTTTTTCACTTGCTCCGAGACCAAATGAACGTGTGCTGCATCAAATATACTGAGTATTGGTCATGTAGTCAAAAGAAAATTTCTAAGTTAGAAAAATCATCTTACATTCAAGGTTGGTGAAATTAATGCTGAAGTAGCACTAAGTTGATCATCAGTTGAAGTGATGGAGAAAGCATTTTACAGAGCCAGTTTATATAGCTAAACTGCAGTATCTTTGTTAAAATAATATCAACATTGGTGTTGATTAATGAAAATTTTATGAGAGTCTATTTGTTATTGTTTATAATAGATATCAACAAAATCCATTAAAATTGTCTGACCCAAAAATTTAACGAAACTTGTACAAATTATATATTTTCTTATTCAGCATGAAAAGAGCAATATAATGATATAAATTTTATCTACCTGTGATTACTTTGAAATTTTAAAATTGAAAATACTAATGTTACATGTAAATTTGGTAATGGATGTGAAAATATGGATTTTTAGAAGATTAATGGTGTTGGTTAGAAGCCTGTATGATAATTAGATGAATTATAATGAATTTTTTAAGTTAAACATGAAAAGGAATAAAAATCCTTTTATTTGTAAATTTTTCATTACCTAGCAAAAATCCAGATTAAACTGGAACAGTGTATTGTTGTTACCAATAATAAAAATGTAATTAGTCTGACTATTATTGTTATTTCTGTTACAGCTGATATGTCCAGTGTTGAACAAATGTTGTTCCTGATAAGTGTGAATGTGCAGAATCTATGTTTGTCTGAGTCAATTGTAGGCCCAGACTTAAGGTGGAACATGTTATATTGGTCAAATGTCTTATAAGAAAGTTTAAAGTGAAGTTAGTTTGAAAATCCATTGTTATCTATTGTCTTTTGAACTAACTGATTTACAGTTTTTACTTAAATGGATTTTGATGCTTATAATTTGATCAATGATTATTTTGGGGGAAACACGTGAAGTATGTGGAATTTGATTCTTCACCTGAATTAATTCTTAAAACAGAGGAATGTAATATAACACACATGAGATATGAAACGTTCTGGATGTTTCTAGACATTTCAAAGTGATGACACAAAAGTGCAGTGGTTATTTGTACAGATTCAGAATAATTGCAGAATATCCTAGAATTTTCTAAGTTGTACTAGAGCTGAAAAACAAGATGCATCATTAATGTTCTCTAGAAAGATCTTTATTCTATAAAAGCTGTGTGATTTTTGTAACCATTATGATTATGATTTGTACATTGGAGTTTGAAGAGAATACAATAAAGTATTGTTCAACCTTAAATATATTGATATTAGTGTTTTCTATATTTGGGAAAAATGGATTCAAAGATTAAAAATGATAAAAGTGGTCTCTACAAACTTTGGGAGATGAACTGAACTATGTTTTAAGATCATACCACACAGAAGTGAATTATACAATATTTGTTCAGAGGATAAAATGTCTCCTTAAGGCTCTTCATCTTGAGAACAATAGGAGCTTTTGTCTGGGTCAAAGACGCAGCATGGAATTTACTCAAAATTAATTTCTATTGTAATAGTAATTTCATCCTCTGGGCCTATGAATTATACCCAGGTGCATATTATTTGCCGGAAATTACTGTAATATCTTTATTTCACTACTAATATGTTGATTTACTGTATGTAAATCCCAAATTAAAACAGATTCAATTTATGTCGTGAGAACCTGCTTCTTCCTTAAGTCGTGATTAAACATTTACTGTTTTCTAATTTCTGTAAAGCATTAATCGTATCATAAGGCTATCAAAACATATTTAATTTTATCAACAATAGATTTGCAGCGGAGATATTTAACTGTTTAATCTTTGAGCAGTTGTCAAATATGATAATAAACCAAATGTTGTTACTGCTTGAACCGTTGTGAAACCACTGTTCATGAAATAATAGGTGCCTCAGTTAGAATGAAAGACATTACCATAGAATTTAAAAATTGCAAATTGTTCAGAAGCTGATGCTCTCTGTTGCCAATACTGAATAAGATCATACCTTTCAATACTCATGGCTACCAGGTTGTATGTTGACGAAAGCGAAAAGGCCCACAATACCGTCTTTGGCTCCCACAGTATGCATTCCAGGTGCCCCCTCAATCCATAGTGACTTCCTGTGTCAATTCTGTTTGGGGATGTTGCCAATATCAACACCGAACAAATGAAGTCCAAGCAGCTTTGGCTGATGAGGAAAATGTTCACTATTTTGGTTCTCAATGTCTTAGAACTTGCCAAAACAATAATAACTATTCCATTTCCAATGATACCGATACTGCCAATGAGAACGTAAAGTCCAATGCGAAATGTAGGTTCTTTTGGCTCTTCTGGCTCCACATTGGAACCGTTCTCAGATAGCCATGGCTCTAACTTGAAGTCAGATGTTACATTTGAAGTCACAGCAAAATTAGTCATGTCATTCTTGAATATAAATCCTGCTGCAGTTGGATGGTGCCACATATCAGATGAGGAGTTCCCTTGTGCCACTGAGACACTCATTGTCTATGAAGCATTGGAGATCATACTTGCCTACTTTAGATTTCTTGGAAAGTGTCATTAGAAGATCAGACAGAAGTTCCTGGTGGATTATCCTTAGTCCTTCCTTTATACTGCAGCTTCAGACAGGATCTGTAGGATAATAAAGCAGGTGGCAAAAGGCTTTCAATCCAAAGCAGCTTTATTAGTTTGGATAACGCAAATACTTTACTTATAAATTCTTTACTATTTTTGTATATAACTTACTCATTGAATTTTAAACTAAACTGGTGCATTAGGCACTGAAACCGATCAGTTGGCACAATCTTAAGATTTTTTCAGTGCCCGTTCTAAGGTGAAAGTAAAGAACGTAAAACTACGTTAATAAGAAAACTTGTATGTTTTGCAATTATATCCTAACACAAGACTATTGTACCGTAGAACGAATAAATATAATAATAATAATCTCAGACCACTGGGGTTTTGGTATTTCTCCCACTCTGGTCCTTGGTTTTGGTATTGGAGGCTCCCCTAATAAAGTTGGTAAACTTGCTTTCTCTCTCACTTCTAGCCAATTGTCGACCTCTGACATGTATCTACGATATTCCAGATCACGATCCTGATTTGCAACCATGTGCTAATAAGTCCCCTGATCTGGTTTCTCAGATCTTCTTCTGTGTGGAGGCTTAGGCCACAAACTGACTAGTGAGAGTTCTTTCTCTTTGTCTTTTTCTTTCAATTTGCCAATTCTCTGTTGGCACTTCTTGATCTCTTCTTCATATCTTCTTTTGATTTCCTCGATTGCCCTGTCCCTTTGGACCTCAAAATCTACTTCTTCTTTTTGTACTTCTATTGTATAAACCTGTTTAGTACTATGGACTATTTCTCTTTGGTCCTTTTCATGCTGTTTAAGCTGATCGTTATAGTCTTGGCACTTTCTTTCAAGTTCCCTTTGCTCAATGTACAAAGTCTTGACTCTGTCTTCAGCTAGAGTCACTTGTTGTCTTAAAGGTTCAAGCTTCTCTTTATCTTGTTGTCTTAGTTTCTCTAACTGACTTTGATATGCTATCTTCAATTGATCCTCCCGATGCTTATAGTCTTGATGAAGTTCCCTTTCTAGTTTTTGGACTTGTTCGTCACTTGCTTGTTTGATTTGTGTTAATTGATTTTGATGACTGGTTCTCAAGGCTTGCAGTTGTTCATTTTGTTTGGCCCTTTCTTGTTGTTCGATTTCTTGTAACCCTGCCTTATGCTGGGTTACAGCTTCCTCCGTTTCCTGATTTATCTCTTGGTACTTATCTTGTTTATATTTTTCGTAATCTTGTTGGAGCTTTTCTTCAAAGCCTGATCTCGAAACTTCTAATCTGAATTTATACTCAGCCTCAATGAATTGAATAGCTTGCTCTAACTTAGCTAAATTATCCTCTAAGGAGGCGTTCCTATCACAAATCTGTTGGACCTCCTGATTGCTCTTGGCATCTAACCTCTTTTTCTCTTCACTTCCGCCTTTCAAGTGATTATCCTGATACTCTTTGAACTGCTGATTTATCTCAGCCTCCAACTGTTCTTTTCAATTTTGTAAGTCCCTTTTCTTTTCTGCTCGATACTCAGTAAGTTCAATCTCATTTTGCTTATCACTTTCACGCTTCAATTGATCCAACCAATTATCAGCCTATTCTTGAACCTTTTCCTTTCTTATTGCTATTTCTTCCTTGGCTTCTTTCTGATATTTGAGCAAATTTTCTTTTTGCTCTTCTAAATATTTCTCCACTCTTTCAATCTCTAAGTTTGTACTCTCATTTGGTTTCTGCCCTAAAATCAGCTTTAGCCTTGGATACTTTATGTTCTTCAGACTTTTGATATTCTTTCAATTATTGTTCTAATTTCCTTAACAGATTCTCTTTCTTTTCTGATTGTTGTCTGAGTGGTTCCCTAGAAAATTCTCTAAACTCTAATTCTAATTGTTTGCCTAGTATTTCTTTGCACTTTTCGTGAAGCTGTTTCACTTTTTTGCCTTCCTCCCGTACTTTATGCTTTTTCTTTTCTGCTTCACTTAAAACTCTTGTAAACTCTTCCAAGGTCTTTGCCTGGGTTGTCAACAAGTCACCCTTTTCCTTTTCAAATTCTACAAATTTATCTCTAAGATCCTTATCAAACTGTTTCTTCTTCTTTTCCACTTCAGACTTATACTTATTTTCGGCTTCGCTTAGAGCCTTTTTGTAGCCTAACTTTAATTTGGCTTTTGAGGTTCTCAATTGGGCTCGAACAAGTTTGGTAGTAGTTTCGATGTCTTTGTTCCCTTCTTGAATGACTCTCTGCCTTTCTTGTTCGGCTTGCTTGATTATCTCTCGAACGTCTTGTTGAACTCCTGGTAGGAGTGAAATTGCTGAATGCCTACTCTCTTTCT
>JBCAUI010436617.1:0-27465 GCA_038406195.1 Haplosyllis anthogorgicola
GAAATAAAAACATTAAATGTCATTGGAATTTAAAAGTATAATACATCAAATGTAATTCAAATGTGACACGATGCAACAATGCAATTTAAAATTAGATATACCGACGCTTACATTACAGTTTATCTTTCCCAGGGGATACTACTGATTTAAATATAACTGTTTAACGTTAGAAATTAATTTCTTATTCACTTGAAATTTTCTATTAAAGTCAGTATCAAAGTATTCTTTCCCGAATGGGATTGCTTACCCAGTGAATCGACCAAGACGAATTCTCTCACTTGCCTAAATAGTTCCTCTGGTTTCTGTTGTGTAAATCATAAATGTTTCTTATGATACGCTACTTAACTAGTTGTTGTATTAATGAACATTGTTCAACCCGAATAAAATCTAATATGAAGTAATATGAGTTCCTCAAGCAAATCCGGCTTAATGAAAGTCTCAGAAATTAGACAATCAGTGTAATATCATCTATTCAGTAGACCACTAAAATTCAAACTCTTATTTCACGTTCAATTTTAAACAAAATGAGCAATAATGAAAACTAAAATTAGTGGGTGCAAATATTCTTCAATTGATTACATTTGGTGTAATTCTACAGTGGACTCTCTATTTAATACGACTCAAAAACATGCAGGAATACGGCAGATTCTACTGCATTGTTGATATTCTGATGCAATCCTTTACACACAGATATTTATTGAATTACTTGTTACAAGAGAGATGTGTACTCTTCAGTTGCTGTACCTAGACTGACTATCAATAGGTGAACATCATTTAATGAGTACTCAGATGTGCAGCTGGCATGTACTTCATTGAGCAGTGACGTGTAGGACATGCAGCGTGCAAGATGTGTATACATGTGCTCTGCAACCATTTTCATTCCAATTAAATGTAAACCCGTACGTTAAAGCTAATGACTCAAATTGGAAGGTTTCCTGGGATGATAAATAAACGTATATTAACATGAAACATGTATACAGATGTCAAAACGTCACCGATATTTTCTTTGTCACAAACATACCCTGCCTTTTCACTTACACTTTGTTTTGGAAGAAGCTCTCGTCACTTCATGAATTGAGTTACTTTATTAAAGTGTTTACATATCTGCTCTGATAGGTCATTATGAGTCCGATAATGACATGCGTTTGATCATTACGGTAAACCCTTTGAGATTAACCGGACTTCTTGCAGTTTGAATATTGACTAACTTTTCTCATCATGAGCTCCCGTATCCACTGTGTGCAATAATTCCCGATTCCCAATGGGTTATTCTATATTTAGGCATCATGGTGAATATTGCTAGAATTATTGCCCAAAATGTGTGCATCTCAGTGACTTGAACAATTAAATAACGACAACTTTTATGTCTATTTAATCGGTCTGGTAGTAATTCCGTGGAATGAAACATGATTTACTCTTATGTTTATGCCCAAATATCGGAATGTCTGATTTTTTATAGATTGCTATATGAATTCATCTTTATATATTGTTTGCTAAAATGAAAACATTATTATCTGTGAATATTGCATAAAATAAACGAAAATCGTTAAAAGAAAAAGATGACGAAGTATTAAGTTACGTTCGGCATTCAACAGTTTTGACTTGAAGTTTCGTTGCCATTACAAAGGAATTTTAATGTTAGTTGCCCAGATACGAGAGTTCCAGACATGTTAAAATCTGAAGGGACATTTTACGTGGGTTGATAGTAGAAAGACAAGAGACTTAAAACTAGGTACATCAGAACTGAACACGAAATCTTTACAACAAGATACTAGAATTTGGTGGACCAAAATATCATTGGAACTAAACTCCCCGCGACCATCGGTTTCAGTTACACAACTTTTTATTGATCATCTAATGCCGCGGGGTGTGTGTAGATCAGAAAAGATTTTTTAGTCCGGGAGTGGTACATCACATTTTACCTTGTTATGATAATCCCGGGGGATAGAACACGCTTGATGAGATTCTTTCAAGACAGTCCTATTTCAGAGGCAAAGGAAACCTCATTAATTTCCTTTACATCAGCACAATTATGATGTCAGTTTCCAAGTACATCGTTTCAGGCAATTCTGTGGAATGAATTTTTAATGAAAATCCCCCACAAAGAATAAGTGTTAAGTAGATATCTGTGTGCCATATCTAAACATTTGGGAGTAGATAATAATGTTAGCATGATGCATAACTATCAAATAACTTTACAAAACATATATAACTTTGAAAAAAAACAAGCTTTCTGATTTAAATAGACAACTACAAAATTTCAAGTATTCAACTTGTATATCAGAAGACGAAAATGCTGTCAGATTTGGAACACAGCTCCTGACATTCCTATCATTTTGGTCACGTATAGAACAAAAGAGAGAACAAAAGAATTAAACGCTTTGACATTCTATTGTTCCAAAGCTCATAGGAATTTCATCCGCTGACATGTCTCTCATGCTGAACGCTTCTGTGCATCATAACACACTGTGAAGTTATTTTGTTCTCAAAACGTTCACAAATTCATGGAAATATTCGGACGCGATGCCTGAAGACTCAGTGTCAAAGCGTGGACATCCGTAATCCGTACAAGACGAGTTGAGATAATAAAATTAAAACTGATGATTTTTGTTATAAACATATACTTATAAAAATAAAAGTAATCAGCATCTTGCAATTTTTCACATGCATGACAAGTCTCTATCTCTCTGTCTTCGTGCATACTTATTGCATTCATAACAAGAAATATTGATCAGATGTCCAATAACATTCATGTCTTGATCTCTTTAACCTCATCAATTTGCAGTGAATCGGATTTGAGCTTCATACGTCACCATCAAATGCCACAGAATCACATGAATTTGCACCCACAATCTAATTTGCTTCGTTTTGGCTTTATCACTTTGTGGTGAAAGTGTAACTTATGAAATTTTGGGAGAGAATAATAAATAGCAATTTTAATCTCTTAGCTATTATTTCGGACAAATATTTCAGTAGTTATGATGACTGTGAGTCTGGCGAATGAGGCCGTTTTTACTGCACAGCTAAAACTACTAAGCATGCATTATTTTAAACTTTGACAAATCTCTTAATTACATAGAATATCGAACTCACTATTGAAACTTTGATGCAATTTTGTGGAAGTTAAGTGGAACACACCATAAAACACCTTTATCACTGATTAATTCAAATTTAAAATGTCTTCTCAGTTGATGTTGGCTGTCCTTACATTGGTAAATCTGGTCCTTGTCAAAATAGTGAGTATTGGTTAGCATAGTAGCACAAAATGTGAAATTAGAAATAGATCTATCGCGTTTGTGCAGTCTGGCAGATAGGCACGACTAGTGCATCTATGTCATACACATAAATTATCTAACTATTATATTTTTCGCTGAATGATGTCACAAAACGGGGCCCAGTTTGTTTGGGTTTTAGAGCACGTGTGGGAGAGGTCACCACGTGCATGTGTACGGTGTAGTTGAGTGGGGTGCACGGGTCCCGCCTGCGACAGTAGGCTTCTCCCCGAGTTCCTATTATATTATAAGGTCTTTCAAATTACGTAATTATTCTTTATCCAAACCTATTTCTCTGTAATTCAATCCACGAATCCCTAGTGGTTGTATCCTCATTTTGGTCAAAGTCAATGTTATTTATTTCTCTTACAGATTCCATTCCATTATAAACTCACCCTGAAATTATTTGAAAGTAATTGATTCTCCAGTGGCCGTTGTCATTCTTGGAATTAATGAGAGGCCAATTGAATCTGGTTAATGTACTGTGGAACAATGTGCGTTGGATTGATTGCATTGATATGTCATGCATATATGTCAAACAATGTGACATTCACAAGACAGTTATAGCTTAAATTAAAATTTTGGCCAGTCGGCTTAATTCCTGTGTAGTAATTTCCCAAATTCCCAACAGCTTCAGTGATATTCCAAATGATTGACCAAGGTATTCGACGACGCCAAAGGGTATTAACTCTTTTCTTGCTCATGATATTGAATTGAGGTTATCAACTGGACCTGGTAACGTTACTACCTATCTTTCCAAGTAAATTCCTACACGAAAATAAAATTCTCGTTTTCATGCCCTCATGTCAATTTTTCAAGCAAAATGAAAAGTTGAAAAAAGAGAAAGCTATGATATTTCGAACATAAACAAAAGACCAAAAGCAAGTGAGAGTAATATTACTGGTAGGAATGCCATGTGGTCAATGAGCCACGTGGTCACCGTATTTTGAGTTATTCCATTTTTAGAGATACCAGATTAAATTGCATGCAATTTGATAATATAGCTGAAATCACTACCCACAAAATGAACCAAATGCGTATTTGACCTTTATATGTCACAGTAAATAGTCCGCTATTTACACCTTTTAAGATAAATCGCCAGACCATCAAATTAATTGTCCAGACAATATTTCTAATCCACTTAGAGCTGTTAACCCATTTTCCTTTAGGATTTATACATTCAGGTTATTTTCAATGTGTTCGACACAGAATGAAAAAAAGTGAAAATGTTTGTTCATTTTGGAATCGATAAAAACTTATGTTCTTTTGGTGTTATTAGTTTTGTCACATTTATTTATGGTAACGTCTGGTTTGTTTGTTTAAAAACAAACTTTAAGTTGTATCATTTTTAGAGATTACAGATTAAATGGTGTGAAACTCTTTGTAATGAATGTCTCAATGACATGACAAATGACAAATGATACAGATTTATACGGATGCATTTAATTTATTTTGTTGGTAGTGATTTCAGCTATATTATCAAGTTTAGATGTGTATGTCAGAACAAATTGCATGTAATTTAACCTGGCATCCCTGAAAATGGAATAACTCAAAATTTGTTAGTAAATATACAAACCAGATAAATGTTCCCTCATGCTATTGTGAAAGACAGCTGAAATTCTCTATTGTACACATGGGAATTGCAAAGTTTTATGTTTTGTGTCAAACAAAACAAAAGAAAACAACACTAATTTTATGTGCTACATCGTCCTATCTGTGACAGTGATAAACCCCTCTTTGTGCCGAGTTTTATGAAAGTTAGCTGAACAGCAAATGTTCCTTATGAGAAACAAGGGACACATTACTAGTATCCAGAGTCAACTAAGGGGAATTGTTGGATTTTTATGTAAAGACATAGTTGCCCCACGTGTGTTATTACATAGAGTCCTTGCTGTCCTGCAAGTTGATTTTTATGGCTTGTTGTGTTCAGACTTATGTGTCAAAATAACAAAATGTTTCCTTAGAACGTCATTTTTTTTTACCTGTTATTCCAAAAACAGCGCGGGTCACACACAGGTGTGTTCATACTGGATGTGCGTTGGAAACGTTATTTTAGAACTGAAAGGTATGGTAGTTTATTTTCTTCAATTGGTATCTAAGAAAGTTAACAGCATCGATTCTGCAGAGTATTAACTTTTTGATCTCCTTTCCTTGACAACCATTGTTTAGTTAATTTACAGATTTTTTATAAGTAGTCTTAGTCCACACGAAGGTTTAGTGAACTCTCAAGGCTGGCACAAACAATATAACTGTGAATTTCGTATCTAACTCAATATCTAAAATCTGTACACATATTTAGTTCTTCTCGTGGTTGATATGCCTACTTCGAATTTACATTGGCGATATATTAGATGTGCCAACACATTAAACGCCTGTCTCCCATGTTTCTAGTAAATAATTGCACAGAATCACTTTACCCGTGACCTTTAACAAAATATTGATTCTGCTGCTTGAAGGAAGTGGGCTCAAGATGAATAGAGTGAAAGTGGATCATTATTTACTAGGGAATGACATGCTACTACTGTTTGATTTCAAGAAAGGCAATTTTACCATCTTGGAAGTTTACTTCGGGTGATAAAGATTTTTCTTGTGTAACAGATACATTCCCCTGTCGAATAAAGATTACAATTACACAAGTTACCATGCAATAGCATAGCTCAACCAGTTACCAACAGATTTACTGAATACTGAAGTTAAGCGGCTGCGACAGTTACCACCAAAATAAAAAAAACATGAATAAGGTTACATTTACATTACAGGACAACCTATGTGGAAGTCAAGAGCTATTTTCAGCTTATAACAGCCAGGGTCTTTCTTAACAATGAGTAAGAACAGTACATGCTGCAGAACTGTACATGCATAAAGTCCAGCAGAGAAATTCAATAAGAGAAAATCCAATGATTTCATGCTTCTTCTTGATATTAACGGAACCACTACACCACTACTGAATATAAAAAAGAAACCCCTGTAATTTGATGACAATAGTGAAGCTCGAGTTGAGAGCTACTCGAATCAGGATCCCGTTCTAATCGAGCCGAGATGACAGCTGGAACACCGAACTTGATTGTAATCTCGTCGTCTTTGCTCTTACCATTCAAAAATAACATTACTGTTTACGCTGGCATATAACTAGAAGTATTATGGCCATGAATTTGTTGAATTAACTACACAAATCTCCTGCAACACTACTACCTTCTACCCTCATTTCCGCGAACTCACCCAACCCAACTATGGTCACGCTTTCTTCTGCCGGGAATTCACGTCATTTGTCAACCCATTTACAAACCCATGGGCTTATGACTGTGAAATATTTCATATTATGTAGCCCAGGGCTAAAATAATTTTTCTGCAATATAAAGTGGAAAACAGAGTTGTCCTAGAAAATTCAAGAGCACAATTCATAGAATGATGGGAAATTAATATTATAATTAAGACTATTGAGTTTGAAATAATTATCGATAAAAAATTTTCAATTGTAATTTACACTTCTTTAATGTGCCAACTTTTTATCAGAATTTTGCCCATTTCACATAGATCTATAAGCCCAGGGCTACATAACGCGAATTCCCGGTACTTGTTAACCCTCCGTTCAGGTCTTCAACCAAGTTGGCCACCTTTAGTAGTATTTTTGGACTGGATTTTATGTGCTCAATGTCTTAAGGAAAAATCTCCCTTTGTCTTGTTTTCTTTCCACTGCCACGGGACAAACACTGTCAACTACGAAAATGTGGCAATAAGATAAGCTGAACATGCTACTGAAAGCTATTTTGGGGTTTTGCTGCATCTCTAAAGTATTCAAACAACGCAGCAGACATGTAAATTCGAAACTGTGTCGCTGTAAGAATGAATTATCTAGTCTGATCAGTGACTATCTCTGGTATTTCCGGAATGATGGAAACAACAAATGATGGAGAGTAAACACGACAATTATTCGTGCACAGTCCGTCTAAAAACAACGTTGTGTCCCAAGTGATTCCTAAATTTACTAGATCACCACGAGGTTAAAAATAAATTAAAAATTTATATCGTCATGCGTAGGTTTTTCAACGAACACTGCATATTGCATAAGCACTAGTTAATATTTAGAGCAAAACAAAAGAGCTAAATGAAAACAACACCATACGGATTTTTGGTATTTTGGATCTTAATTTAGGTCATGCAGAAAATAACAAATCCAACAATAAGAGCAACGTGTAAATTAGTGTGGCCTTCCCAACCCAAAATTAACGCTAAAGCAAACGCTTGGTGTAGCAGTGCCCCCAGAGAATAGTTTGCTTATCTATACAGTTATCAGACCTAAATGTTTCTCTTTACCCATCTATTACTGAACCATCTTTGCACTAATCTTTGCAGCAATTGATGAAAAGCAGAAAAGGAAACCTACCATTTGCATCAATTCGTGCGCCGCGTGCCACTCACAATCTGATTCAGATTGAATTCTGTGACTTGTGTTCCACCATTGCCGCTAAAGTCTGAAGGGATTGATACTCTTTGAAATTAGACATTTTCCGCCATTGCACGTATGTAATGTTCAAAGTTTAAAGAAATTTATATTTGTCGACATACGATATGGACACACAAAAGGAAACGTAGGCGCATCCTGTTAGAAAAACTCTACTCGCGCCTATGACATTTATAGTTCTTACGTTGACGTCTTTCAAATGTACGCTTGTATGAAAAGGAAACGTTATTCCTGTATTTAAATCCCACAGATACATTTGGATCCAATACAAAACTGTTCTCAAGGAGAATATCTTTTCACATATGTACAGGTAGCATCAGACAATTTACAATTACTTCAAATCTTCAAAGAAGCAAAATCCTTTTGCTAACAACAACTATGAAATGTGTCTTAGTATTCTATGCTGGCAGAAGAGGACAAAACACAAGATTCAACTGGATTTTCCTGGTTAATTGCCTGGTAAATAGTGATCACTTTATGGATTGATTTGCACTTCTTTACAAAAAACGTGAAACGTGCATTACGAGGTACAAGGGACAAATCGGTAGAATCCGCAATCAGCCAAAGGGAAGTTTAAGATTTGTATACAAAGACTTAACTCCCCCATGCGTACCATTGCTTCCAGTTCTTTCTGTCAAAGATCATGAGCGATGTGTCATCATGGTTCTTGTTTCAATGGACAACAGTCTTCGCAGTCTAATTATGTAGTACTCTCTTCCCTGCACTTCGTCACCTTATACGTTAATAAGCCTAAATGTTGAATGGAGTGATTGAACGAAACATTTGCAAGAAAAGAATAGAGTATCAATTTTTGTTGTTTTGTTTTTTGTAAGTAAATAAGTTTTGGTAAGGCTACAATGAATTTAACTTATTGCACATGAAGACCACAATAGATTAGAACGTAAAATTAAGTGATCAGTTGCTTCACTACGGTAAGATAAAGGAAAATAAGCTGCAGTATTAGGTAGTTTATAGTATTCTTGGGAAACATTAAGTATTATAAATGTTCGCTAAGTGAACAATCAAACAGACTTTTATCACGATATATATTGTATTTAACTAAACAGTCAGGCAATAAACCTCCTTTGAATATTTTCAAACCGATGACGGATACCTCACTGTTAAATTACTGGCATAAAATGACTGAATACTACATGCATGAAGGCACGATCAATTACTGCATTGAAAAGTTTTAGTTAAGAGGTATCTAGAGCAGAAAAAGATGTCTCTCTGCTGATAAAGCTAACTTGGAGCAGAATCATTACTGAAACAAGAAACCGTTAAGACCAAATGAAAGTTAGCTTTCCGTATTGCTTAGGATCATTGATAAACTGGAAATGTACATTATGAGAGTCCAGGGACGTATTATTGGTGTCTTAGGGTGACCAAAGGGACTCGCGATGTCTGTGGAATAACGCTCTATTTGTCTTGTATGTAATCACACACAACTCTCTACTTTAACATGCAAGCTCAACCATCAACACAGGGTTTGTATTAGCAAATGGTTACATTTGTAACCTAGAAAACAATAGTATTGTTGTCATAAATTGTAATCTATCATTCCAAAAAGTCGGGTTTTTTGAATACTGTTATGTAAATACCAGATAAAATATTCGATAAATGTTTTAGCTGAGGCAAACCATGTGTTCATAACTGTATTTACAGTCAGTGCTGTACAACGTTGCTTTGGGTAAATTGGACTAAAGCACCACGATTTCAAAAGACGGGCTTGCAACAAGAAAGATACACAATTACTTTTGTCTGTACAGATTTAGAGCCACAGCAAGAAATGTCATCTGAAAATGTAATCGCATTTCTCTGTGAAGGTTAGTAATGTTTGAGACTCAAATGGCATCGTCTTTGCTTTGTAATGATTTATCGTGATAAAAGTCTGTTTGATTGTTCACTTAGCGAATTTGTTACTGACAGATAAAACTATATTCTTCGGTTAAGTTACTTTTGGAGTCAGATTGAAATGAACAACAGACACATCTAGTAATAATTGTTATGTGGTATCACTTTTCCCTTAACCTTCTCATATCATTGATCCAGACACTATGAACGTAAGGAGAGACAACTTAAAATGGTTCTTTCAAACAAAAAAATCTCAAACATCAAGAATGTTTATTACTTCAATCGCAAAGCTTGATGCAGCCGTTTTAGTCTTTAAAATTGACAAATCTGCAAGGAAAAACACCTGAGAAATGTATCACATGTTCCATTACATTGAATTAAATCTGGTACCATGCAACAGATAATAGACCAATGCAAATAACTGTACAGAATCACTTTACTCCCGTAATATGACACATATGTGTTATTTATTAAGACCAGTTTCGTTAATTACTGTTAATTATTAATTAATATTAATTGACGTTTATTGTTAATGTAAGGTTGACTTATTGTGACATTGATGTATTGCTATTCTGAACTATACTAAAGATTGTAAACAAAATGCATCATCACTTTCACTTTAGAAATGTAAATATTTTCATATCTTAAATGTACTGGATTATTCTGTGACATCATTAAGGTAAACATCATATGATTGTACCATAATAGTAAACAAGATACATGATCATATTAGAATGATTTCATTGGACAAATGTAATATTCTGATGCTCATATAAGTGATTGTAACAAGTGCTCATGTATGATTTGATGATTTGGATTCAGAGAATAAACATTACACAAAACTCTTGAGTTTGTCTTATTTCTTTTACATTACTTTTACATTAATTAATCTACCAACTTTGAGATGAGAACTGAACTATATTTTACTCCTGACCTTCAACGAACTATTGATTCGAAGACAACAATGAAGTGTATCTAAGATTAAAGTGACAACACTTCACACAAGTGTTGATCCCCGAAAGATTATGATTATCAGAGTTGAAAGCTAACATGTGATAAAAGTCCAGACGCATTGCGTACGTTTGTGTCTGTGCCAGAATATTTGGAAATGTAAACGTAGTAACATTGATTCTCATGCAGTACAAATTCAGTAGTGAACGAAGTGCAGCTTGTATTTGTTGGTCGTTTGGTGATGCCACAATTATGGGACAGCAGAAAACTCCTATGCTTTACCATTGCAGTTCAGTTAACCATCACATGATTTTAGGCACAAAATCGCGCTTTATAACGTACATTTCGTAACCTATTGTATTGTCGAGTTATTATCCCCACCAGTCAGCCGGCGTAGAAGGCCATAGAAAACGCTCAGCTGAGACTGCACTTGTTAATGCCCAAGAGTGTCCGACAAATACACTCGGAAACACATTTATTTGAAGGCAGTATTTAGGCTTGGAGTGAACTTTTAGTTGTCTTACTTATTCTCTTTACTTCCATGACACTTTGTGGTAAAACCATCTAACGATCGTAGACTCTACCCAAATGACACCAAGTTACAAAAGTAAAACTTGCCTAGGGTTACTTTATCGTTGTTACTATATTTGTAAATCCGTGACAGATGACTAGATCAAAATCTATCACTTTCAATTTATTACATAACATAATGTCAGCCTGATTCTCTATCTTTACATCTGCCTCGCCTTCAGGCCACAATATTGATTCCATACCAAGTAACAGCTCTGGCTTGATCTGTTTAACCTCATCAATATCAATAGACTGTTAATCAGATTTGAGTTCCATACATCACCATTCAATAACCATAATTCTAGATAACTTGCAGCTGCAATCTAAATTTATCTAGCAACTTAGTTGTAGGAAAGTGTCAGGTAAAAGATGTAGCATTCTGATTATTCGTTGATAGGAACAGATATGCGTGTACTGTACAATATGCAAGAGTCTTGTGTTCAGACAGATGTATCATATCACATATTTTATTGCATGAATTTCAGAATTATTGAAGTCACTATCCAGCACAATTTCCCTTCAGGTTCTAGGTTCAATCTGGATTTCGAAAGGGATATCTAAGAGAACCGGTTATGGAGTTTTCATGTAACATCTCAATCTCAGCAGAAAGCACTTGGTGAGAGCTGTGTTGGAGTTAGCTTCACAGACGGCTTAATGACAGCGAGAGAACCAATCCTTCTCAGTCCAGTTCAAAGTCATTTCTGAGTCAGTCTTGAAATATGCGGCTGCTTATTACAAAATATTAGTCTAAATTACCCACATTTACCAGAGACACCAAAGTACAACCCTTATGACTAAATGCAAAGAGATTGTTTTAAATAATACGAAACAGTAAAATTGTAAAATAACATTAAAATGTGAAATTATAACTGTTCCCTGGAGGTATTTCAATGATTTATGATATGATTGGAATAATTAGACAAAAATCGTTTATCAACATCGTAATTTGCAAAATTAATTTAACGTTAAAATTGTTACATCCTCTAAAATACACTTTTCAAGAATTTCTTTTACTTTACTTTGACTTTCATATTTATAATTCAATAATCTACATTAATGTTCTGTTCTCGTGTATTAAAGAAACCTTTAAGTCTAATGGTTTACAGGAAAGATCACTTATGGCATTTCTGTGTAATAGTGCCCCTCGGAGTCTTTCACGTAAAACTAAGACACTTATTTTCAGTGTCACTTAAATGGCACTTAATAACAAGTGTTAAATTAAACTAAAGACATGACATCCGGGCCTATAGAAAGCCTTTTAAAAATTATTATTTTTCACTTACGAACAATAACCTTTATCTCTGACAAAAAGAAACCAGACGCACAGTTTGATATATAAACCTTATGATATTTGATGTTATGTTTTACAAAATAAAAATTTATGCAAGCATCAAAAACAACAGAATGAGCAACACTTTGTTTCCTTGCGACATTTAAAGGGCAAAATATTTGACTTCATGCTAAATGAATGTCTAATTGAGCTCACAACCGAACAAAACGAGCACATGAGGGTCCTTTGGGTGTACTTTGGTCTTAAATTAAGCTCCCAGAGATATTTTGAGACATATTATCACATGTGCTGATGTGACTTCATTACAGAGCTCACAGAAACAAAGAACTAAAGATTACTAAAGCCTAGTTCTGCATTTTGTTGTTCATCATACTGTGTTTAAAAATTACGGCGTTTCGTCTGATCTAGAGTTGTGTCATCATTCTTGGCATTTCTGGTTGATATTTTCAGCAGACAGTCATAACAGATCCACTGTCATCATGTCCGAAGATGATTTTAAAATAGATCTATGGCAATTTGAAAGTTTCACATCCGGATACTAAGGAAATGAAAATGCTACAGAACAGCAATCGCCACAAAGACACAATGCATAACACTGATGGCGATCAAGGGTCCAAAGTTGCTTCATAAAACGGAGTTATACTGGACGCGTGGCTGGTCTATTTCCTTTTATGACTGGAGAGGTTGTCGGGAAAATAACCAATCATAAACCAGAGCATCTGTTTATGGAAAAAAAGTTTCAGAAAAGGTATATTTCTGGTATTTGAATTAGTTTGTATGAAGACTCCTACGCATAAAATGTATCTCATATGTATGGCAATCCTGTTACCACTCATTGATGTTTCCTCACTACCAAATTGATTTGATGTATTATTGTATCAGCTGATGGGTCAAAATATGCAATATGGTGTTACCTCATTATAAATCTCAGGCAGCTGTAAGCAGTTGCTAGTGCTATGTGATCTAAAGCTGAGCTTTCCGTCACAGCCTTCGTGTTAGTTAATGCGATACTTGTGATACAAATGTAGAACACAGAAATCGTAAACAAAAGAGCGAACGAAAGAATTTCATACTGTGCTTTTGATGCGCTATTGTTCAACGTCAGATACGAATTCCGTGTACTGATTTTTACAATTACCTACGAGCTTAATACTTCAGGAACGTACAATAATGTATTTATTATTTACAGCTATTACTTCTGCAACAGGTACGCTTGACAATGCGGTAATTTTAAAGTATTTGGTGGGAATCCTAACAACTTCCCAGTATCTGAAAACTTACTCTGAAGATGCACTGATCAGCACGCATCTTATTTTCCACAAACGAGATCCTACAGAAGTGTGAGCCAACTAAAGTTTATTGACCTCACGTCTCCACTCAATTGGTTTGATATATCGCCATGTTATTTTCCCAAAGCTATTTGGTCAGATTACACAATAGCCTCTCACATCAATAGGAATGCCCCGTTTCCATGCAGCTGCCATGCCATTGTGTGGAACGGCACACAGAATGGTTATTGCTGATAATCAAACGGCATCATCCCGTTTCACCCTTCACTTTCAAAGTTTACACAGTACTCCATGGCAAACCTTAGAAGAAAGACCAACAGTAATTGAATTTGGAAATCCTCTCACTTAAGTTAGTGTCAAATCAAGAAATTCCTATTAAAATTTAAGGGTACAGAACAAAAGAGGAAACACGCTGAGAATACCAAGGTGTGCTTTTGAATTTTGGCTCTAAACTTTTAATAGGAATTTCTTGATTTTGTTATTATATCATTAAAGACATCAATTTTGAACTCTTTGAATACGAAATAGTTCCAAGCTTTCCTATTGAAGAGCACACAATTATGACGTTAAATGTTATTTTTCTAAAAATAAACACGATAGGATGAAATTTTAACCCATGTGCGGAACATAGATAAAGTTATTGGATTTGTATGTTTGGAAAGTGTGTTTGGAAGCTGCGTTTATCTGTGTTTTCAAATAATCTGTAAATAAAACTGGTATTAACTACATTACAAGATAACTGTAATATTAATATCTAGGTTAAATTCTTGAAACTTCACAAAACAAAAGTTTGGGGACGTGAAAAGTATTAAGAATTGTGTCCTTGTACTGTCTGCTGCAGAAGAAAGAAACAATCACGCTTATTAGCACATTTACATTCATTTCGTACAGTTTCTACGGATGTTTTCAGTGGTTTTAGAAAACTTCTAATGTAACTTGTCAGAAATCGTCAACGTTCACTTCATTAGTCCAACAGTTTTCATTTCCTTGGCCATGAAGTATTACATTTTAATATAAATTAGTAGCAAGGTAATGAATCGCAAAACAAATGTGTGGAGGAGGTGGTAAACTTTGTGAGTATATATTGTGTTAATTAAGTATTTTTCCATTGACCATAGCATGAAAATATTCCATGTTTAAGGAATGAAATATTACTGCTTTTATCTCATTTATACGTATTAACAATTTAACAGGTCATGCAAATGTCGCACGTTGGCAGAAGGAATCACAGTACCTGTACAGTTTGCCCGCATATGTGCTTTAATTTTTCAGTGGTTACCAGATGAGAGCCAAGCATGCTGTATAAATCATTATAAATCATTCTGAGCAACAGGATTGTCTCAACAAGGATTCTAACACAAAGTACATTGTTTTAATTTTATCACAGGAAAGTTTACACATAGTTTTCAGAAAACAAATTAAAACTGCTTTCTTGTTCAGGACATCATATGTCTAAAGTATAACGAAGAATCATTTGCGTACGACAAAACATAAACTAACTTTCCAGATTCATAACGCAAAAACTCTAATGTAGCTGTGTCAGTGTTACAAAAAGACATTAGTAATTTATGTAGTTCAATTATATCTTAATGTCTTTGCGCCAAAAACTTGCGGAGGTTTTCCTTTAGTGGAAAGAAAGTTGTTTTGTGGATTCGAAGATTCTTCCTCATGTCTGTTGACGACAGTAAAGAAGAGGCTCGACATCTGATTCTGTCACTGAATAAAGAGAATTTTTGAAATAGTACTTTATCACTTGTCGCTGGCACTGTTACACATTCAGAGTCACTGACTTCCTCCATTAATAACACTTGTTTAGGCTGGATCAGGTGCAGGGCCCTCAATTCATTCCTCCAGATTGGCATTCATTACAATGTTGAGTATAAAGCAATTAAGCAAATGATCATTTGAGAATTGGACGAAGTGTTATGTGTGTTATATATCTCTTTTAGTCTAGTATCATAGTCAGTGGTTTATAAACCTGAAGACAAGGGAGTACATATAACAGCTCACGTGTGAAGTGTATATTGTTTGTGGTGCCATGTTATGCTTTATTCCAAATTTCCCAAGGCATGACAAGCGTTCTCATCCCCATGTATGCATTGACTCATATGAACTATCAATCTTGGATCTCTCTGTGGTACCTTTCGCTAAAGTAAAGATATCCCGATAAACATTCGAATTAACATTGATATTTCAGAAATAGTTATAATTACCACTTTTTAAAAAATTACATGATGCACATGTGTAAGTAAAAATATTTTGCAAGGATCATTAGCTGTGTCATGTTTATTTCCAGAAGCTTCTTTCTGGTTTGCTTTTTTAATAATATTTGAGTTTGCACATTTATTTGGAGGTGACAGGTTAAATTAATAAAAGAAATTTTAAAATATCATCCATCAAAAAGGATAATTCAAATATTGTTTATAAATAAACAAGCCAGAAGATTCCGGATATAGATTTGGTAGAACTATTGTTGTCAATTATGTAAACTTAAACAGTTCGCTCATCTAGTAGAATCTTGGTATTCCTCTGTTAAGAAAGAAAGACTAAATCAGGTAATCAACTTGTCCCCTGACCAGCAGGGTTTGATCTCTTTCACCGCAACAAACTTGTGACAAATCTAATTTACGACTCCTCCATTTTGCCCAAATACAATAATACGATCACCATTGCCACACAACTAGGTTTACTACAAGTGTAAGCTAAGTATTGTAAGGGCTTGAAGACAGTTACATTGTCCAGCTGTTAAGCTGCATTATTGAGTAGAACAACTATGACAGTTACATTGCCTCTCTATAAATCACATTCCCTTATTTAGGCTTTCTTTTAGTAAAACAGATCAGCTTCTAAAGAGAGTCAGGGATGTTTCTCTAAAACATTGACGTATTTTGGTAATCTTGTGGGTATCATCCATTTTGCACAAGGTCACAAACGCACATCTAAATATTACACATCCAAACAGAGTAAACCTGTTTGGAGTTATACATGCTAGTAACGGCATTCTCACGTCTGTACGGAGACGCCAGTGGATTGTGAAGCCTCTGGGAGTTTTCGTCACATATGCGCTTTTATACCTTCTTATGTGCCGTAATCAAGCTATCTAATTTATATTGTCACACAATTTGTTTACAACGTGAGAGCAATGGTGTAAATGTTCTATGATGTGCCAGCGTGTCATAGTATGTATTTAAGACATATATTCAAATACAAAAAATGTCTCAGTATCAAGAACACAGAACTCAAAATAGTCAGCCCTAATCCGTGGCGGAAAAGAATGTAAAGCGGATGGAAACGTACAAAGGATACACAGCTATTAAGAGATACGAAGAATGTTTGTTGTTCAACAAACACCGCGTAGATCACGCCTTTATAATCAACTAAAACATGGCGATTACCCACATAAAGTGTTTGCCTGAGCTCTGGAGATATTTTCTGCACTTTACTGCTTCATATGTTGAACTTGAACAATTCGCTTTAACTTATAAAAAATGCGCTCTCATCGCGTAGATATGGATATCAATGCACTACACAGCTTCCCATTATATAAATGGAAAGATTAGGAAAATCCCTGATATCGATGAGAAATATTTGGTAATCCAGGAAAAGCTCACCGAAGTGAAACAATGCCATTCACAACTTGCTCTTATTTCAGTAATGAAGTCACAGTAAGGCGCTCGATCGAAATAACCAAATTGCTTCAACGTAATAAAGTGCACTTTCGTGTCTTCAATTATCTTGATATGCGTGTCAATCTGAGTTCATTTCAATTGCAGGAAAAGAGCTGACGACTGAAAACGTCCAAAGGCCAAGATAAGTGTAGGCTTACAGGTAACACTCGGGATTCGTGTTACGTAGCGATTAACTACATGTACTGTCAATATAAAATTATGAATACGGAATTATTGAAAAAAGAAAACAAAGGGCGATGGGGAAACATTTGTGAAAATGGTCAAATTGAAAAGATAAAAAGCTTTTCCAGTATCATTAACCTCTATTTATTATAGACTCTATGGATTCCATGAAATGTATCACTTTGGAAATAAATTCGACTGCATGGGAATTTGAAAACCGACTACAAGTGTGCCTCGTATATTATTGCACAGGGACAGAAATAGAAAATGATTGGTGAATTATGATAATTACTATACACGTCATGCCTACTATAAATCAAACAAGTGGGAGGAATCCTCATCTTACTCTGCACACAGCTATGGTGGTCAAATGTAAAAAAGAGAATGCTAGAGAATGGTTAAGGCGACAAATGAAGACAACTGTTCCAAAGGCCAACCTACCCCTTTACTTATATTTCTTCAATTGCAAAATACTGAAAGGATTCCACGTTGCATTAAACAGCTGGTTGCCTGCTTTATTGACTGTCGTATTAAGATACCACTTGCATGGACTTCCTCAAAATTGTAGCCATTAACCGAATGATTGAGATGTGAAAGGGCTTCATTCTAAATTGAATGTTTACAGTTTCCAAAGTTAAAGACGAACTTGGCTTTGTGTGAATGATACGATGTGAATCCAGTGTTATTTCCATCGCCATAATTCTACAAGGTGCAACGTACGTTTAGCAAAAGTAAAAGGATAGAGAAGATGAAAGTGATGCACAGATTAAGATAATGCAAACTTTCTGTGTCTCTTCTTGAACAAAGTTATCAAGCTACAAGTACACAAACCCCTCCGACTTTTCTTCAAAGAAACTGCCTAACAGAATCAACAGGAATGCTTTAGGTAAAACTGTTATAAATACCTTTGTTCTTCCGAGCTTGCAGTAGATCACATTTTAGGTATTCGACATAAGAAAAAATCGATAACTTAGGAGAATAAAAAAATGAATAAATAAAAGTGTGTCACTCAATTCATAATGTTTAAATATGAAGCATGAGCGATATCTAATGCATAGATGTTTTGTTGATAATACGCATTGGATTTTTAAAAATTCACACATTTAGGGGAAACAAACATTTCAGTCAAACCACGAAGTGTGCTTAATATTGCCAAAATGCTCTGGTTTACAGTAAAAGAAAAAAAGGAATTGAAAAGTGACTTAAGATGGCTAGCCACTGCATACATCACTACCTCTACAAAATAAACAGGATGAAGAAGTCTGCTTTCCTGTGTAAACATCTGAGAATCTGTGCTTCATACTAAAATGCCTAAGAAAGGAAGATTGAAGAAATCTCAGAAACAGTGTGGTTTGATAGTTAACCCCAATTACACTAAGGTGAACAAGTTAGGTGGATTCAAATAGTCTACTTTATTGCCGAGAATGAAAATTAGAATACAATTTCTGCGTTTCATGCTGAATTAATGTTCACAATTTGTGAATGTCACGTCTGCTCCAATTATCATTATTGTTTCTGTAACAGGCTGAACATCCTATCATGTATACATGATGAAATTTCACAAAAACTGATGTGACAATTGACAGCATTAAAGCTATGAATTTAAATGTCACTGAAGTCACAAAATCAATCCTCCGATTTAGCTATTATAAAATTTTAGACCGTTAGTCAAAACACTTCTAAATATTCATTAATGTAACTTTTCTTTTTCTCTTTTCCTCAACATATATAGTACATCAAAATAAATGTATTTTCCCAAAGGATAATTGTCAGCCATCAGAAATACGGATCATTGCAATTACAAATCTGTCTCAGGCGACTAATTGTGCCGACTAAGATATCCCAACACAATTATTCACTAAAATTGTAACTTTATTTATTTAGGGCTGCGTAGTTTAGGGGCTTTGGATGTTCTTCATTTCAAGAATTTTCAATAAAGAAAAGAATCCCATAAATTGTGACAGCATTGTAGGACTTGCACGTCTCTGCAATCTATTTAAATTTTTAAACATCAATTTAGTGTATATGCTATGTCTCCATCAACCGTAATCAAATGAAAATTTACTCTTGTCCGCGTTAACAGAAAATGATCACAATTTAGCCAGCTGATAAGAAACGAAATTGAAATAGTAACTACAAAAGAAGTAATATACATTAAAATTCCGTCTGTGGCAAACGGTTGTCAGGTGAATGATAGCATCCACCTTGACCATGAACATGTAAGATTAATCAGATAACGTAATTCTTTCAAATTACCCAAATAAAGTTAATTCGTTCTCATTTACAACCTAATTAAGTTTTACAACAGGTCTGAACTGAAAATTGTAAAGTGTTGTAGACAGTTACTCTATCCAGCTGTTAAACTACATTATTGAGTGTCACTTTCTCATGATATATTCCGCACCATGTTGTTTCACCACTTCCAATTTCCTTATTGAACATAAACTATTGGCGACAGGCTGCAAATGTATCATTTCTTCTTGGATCACCTTAATTCGCAGCAGTTCAACAGGTGCAAGCACAAAGCTTCCAATGGATACTATGTATTTCTTTCTAAATCTTTCAAGGTTTGTTCTGACCAAAAGAGCCATTCCTGAATTTGAGAATGATAGCTTTGTCAAGTTTCTGAGAAATATTGTCTTGCTCATTTATTATTCATTTTTGTTCAATATGAATTTGTCAGATAGAGAACTCTAACTTATTTCAGTTTCAAATTATTTTATGATTGTAAATTGTGGCAAGTAAGCAACGATATGTGACAATTAAATTTTGTTGGCATTCAAACAAATCGGCAAGATAATATCTTTACGAAACCTGACAAAGTCAATATTGATCTTACCCAGATATGTAGTTCACTTCACATCAAGTTTTCCGTTAAATAGTTTCAGTCCAAGATGCTTAGGATTCTTTTTCTCTGTCCACACGGACCACAGTCCTATCTGTAAACTTTGATTTGCTTTTATAGTAATATATTAAATACTCATATGTTCATTCTCTTATTCATAGTTTATCAAGATGGCAAGTTTGGACGTTAGAAACCCATGTAGAATTCCATGCTGAACTAAACAAGTAGTCTCTAAAAATCAGCTATTAGAGAGTTTAAGTTACCCGCTTTACGCCAACGTGTACGTGTTAGACGAGTTCCAAATTAACCAAATACGTTCAGCTCTCTAAACGAATTTAACCCAAACAGAATGTATCGGCATTTCCTCAATTTAGACGATTCCGCGCCATTAGATTATATGAAAAAGCAATTGCAACTATCTTGCTCGTTGTCTTTTGTACAGCATGTTCATTAGGAGAAGACATATATTTACACCAGGCAAAATTTCTTTCAAGAGTTTACTCACGTTTTATCCAGAAACGTCGTTCTGGTTCATTATAACCGAACTTCAATTGCATGAAATTTGTTGTGAGACATAAAAACCAAACTGTGAAATTTTTCTACAATAAGTAACCGATACTTAAACTCAAATACAACAGTAAAATTAGTATCATAATGTCGACACTGCTACTGAGTAGAGTGAGGCAGGAAATGCACGCAGTGAGAGAAATGGCTTGTTATATTTTATTACACAATTAAAACAGCAGTTAAAAGCTGAGGCAGACATTGCATGAACAATGTTACAGTGAATATAAGACAAGTCGTAAATAATCAAGAAATTACCAAGCATGGAGTAAGAAATATTTTGGAACTATTGCTATTACTGTTATTACTACTCATTGGCGGATCTAGGATTTCTCGTACAGGGGAGACGCCCGGGGGGACGCCAATCCAATTTTAACCTATTTTTGCCCAAAAATCGGGACAAACTGCATGAAAATGAAGAAAATTTGGCCTTGGGGGTGGGGGGGCCCCCTAAATCCGCCAATGCTATTACTGTTCTACTGT
The DNA here is from genome assembly GCA_038406195.1 of Haplosyllis anthogorgicola. NCBI lineage: Eukaryota > Metazoa > Annelida > Polychaeta > Phyllodocida > Syllidae > Haplosyllis > Haplosyllis anthogorgicola. The sequence continues at coordinate 21,433 of JBCAUI010436617.1, forward strand.
TCCAGACATTTTAAAATTTACAAACGAAGCAGAAAAATATGGTCCAATTTGAAGACAACTGAGATTCTCGATTTAAACGTAACAGAAATAAAGCTACTGATGATATTTCTCATGTTTTACACTGTTTCGTTTTAATTATTTCGACTGTCTTTTAAAATGAGGTACTCAAATGACATCGGTCTATTGTCTTCCTCAGCGGAAATTGTATTTTGTTTTCGGCTTCGTCACAAAAACCTTTAATCGTGATTTTAGTACCAGCGTTATATCCTCCAAACGTGACACGTAACCACAGCTAAATGGGCTAATAGTATTGCCTGTTCAGATCCTTGCATTAGCTGATGGATTTCATTACATAACAATAGGTTGTATAACACGCAACACAAATGCAGCTGTCGTATTGTTCGCATTGAGTTTCTTCTTTATTGGGATTCATATTGACTAAGGCCTTTCAAAACTAACTCATATTACCATGTAGTGTTAGAAGGTTTCATTTAATGGTGTTTAATGTAAACATAGCCACGAAAGAATGTAATTTTTTGTTTGGTGAAGTGACACACAATCGAAGCAAAAGTAGATATTGGATAGGTATTTTATCTTTTTTAAAACCATACTTTTTTCCTAGGCTGTGACAACGGATGATTTAGTAAATCGATGGTTACCTTAGTCCAAGAAATAGTAATAAATCTTACTCAAAATAAACACTAAAGCTCACATGTGTGATGTGTTTTTTTTTTATCAGGCCTGCACCATTACTTGAATCATGCTTTCCTTTCATGTCATGGAGTTAATCAGGCAGTAAAATAAATTGTACTGCCCAGGTACCCATTTTAGGAACTAAGCCATCAGTTGCAATGACCTCTACGTGTAGGCGTTGTGTTGAAAAGATATATCTCCGTGATGATTTGCTGCTGCACTAGTCCAGGTAGGAATTTCCAGTTTCATTGTTAAAAAAACACGTCTTTGCTACAATAACATATATAAGTAATGGCAACCGTATCAACACTATGGTCATTTTTCCATAGGTACAAACGTTTAAGAAACTGCGAAGAAGAAATTGAAATGATATAAAGCTTTGAAGACGTCCTTATCTTAAACGTTCTTGTACAGTTAATTTTACTGATATTCACGTTTTCTCAAAAGTGCGCACTTATGATAGCGGCTATTTTTGGCGGCAAAAATACATGGTAAAATAATAGCTCCCATAATAAATAACGACTGTTATTTTTTCAGGACGGTTGCTTGTCGCTTGATCATGTGGAAGTAAGGTTTCCACTCAGACGCACTTGCTAACAGGGCACCTCCGCTTACCCTCCAAAGCACCTGCCCCATGAGTAGAACAGCACTGCTCCACTACAGAAGCCCGGAGCTTGGGGCCGGATAGAGCATAAGCCAAATGTTATTTTCGAGATTTCGTACAAGATAGAAACTCGTTTTCAAATAATGATTGCAAAAGTGTACATTCATGCAACTTACTACTTTTAGTTATTCATTCTGCGTAAAGGCAAATCAGGATTTCTTTGATAGAAATTCGAGGTTTCTGAGGTAAACAAAAGAATTTGCAAATGCAAGAATGATTTTATATCCCTCAAAACTTTCCACTTCTTCTGTGCTTGAGATGCAAACCTATGGAAAATTACATTCTGGAAAAACTGTAACTCTTGAAAGGATAAAAGTCTTGCTCCTGCCTTCTGTAATGGTTAAAAATGGTTTCAAAAAATGTATGATAAACTTCTACAAATTTATTTCTACACTTTTTCCTCAAAACTTCCAAGAATAAAAATTTCAAGCTTTCAAGTTTTGTGTCGGTGAGTAATATGCGGAAATTTCTAAGAAATCTTGCCTTTCAGTGCTCCTTTCTGTATAAATAGATGACTTTTCAAACTTCGAATGTTCACTGTATTGTGAGTGCAGTGTTTGTCACTGTGATCATGTTCCTTCTCTGTTCTGACATTTTGATGGAGTATGTAGTCTGTGTAATGGACCGAAAGTCCTAAGATGTTGGAAAAAGTAAGGATTTTTGTAGTAAACACACATGTCCTCTACTACCGTAGAAATTAACAAACTTTGACGAATTGCAACAGCAAATAAAGCATGCATAACGGAAAAGATAAATAGCAATATACTGTTAAGAAATCATCCAAGTTTCTAATTTATGTAGTTCCACATCAAAGAGGAATCAGCATTTTTGGCTATTATCAAGGCAAAATAATGAATTGAGCACGCCCCATGACACAAAGCATTGCTGAAATTCTTGTCGGTTGAATAGCCAACACTTTCGCTGGGTTGTAAAATTATTAACTCGGCTGAGTTCAAATTAATCATCAAGTGATCACTTACTTCGATTCTTCTCACAAATCTAATTATTACCTCTCTTTTCAAAAACAGGTGTTTCATCCAAATAAAGAATACAGCATACAAAACAGCCCGAGAAATATTCATGAATATTTGTGACAGTGTGAAACAAAAGATTTTAATGTAAACACACATGTCTTTTCATTGAATTGCATCACACTTAGTAGAGAGGGAAAAACGTGTCGACAAAATATGACGGATGAATAAATAAAAAAGGAAAATGGTCTCATAGAAATAATTTTTATCTCTGGTTAGCTTAAATTTCAGTGTCAAGGAAAGGGGGGTGAAACAAATTATTTAAAATAGCACCGTATGTTGCAACCGATAATTCAACACTTGTGAAATCAGTTAATTTGTCGTAATTCCAATCAGCAACTAACCTAACCGAAATGTATTTTAACCTATTAACCACTGAATCATTACTCAGTTCCGAGACCTTAATATACACGTACGGATCATAATTCCCGTGGCGTTCATTGTCTGTAACACACAATTCTTTCTCAACATTAAACTTTCGGTGTGGAACGGCCTTTGAATGTACACCTGTACACTTTGAATGTCACTGAATTCAATCTTCAAATCACACAGAAATAGTACTATGCTTTTTATAGCTGCCAACTAGTTAATCAAAAGAGTAATACAGGCCTTGTTACTCCCCTGATCTTATTCATTAATACTTCCGCAAGTGACATATAGTCTTTGCTTTATTCTGCTTTGAGGGCAAACAGTCTTCAACTAGAGGCAATCTTATCCAGACAATCTCGCTAAATAGAAAAAACTGCTTAAAGTAAGGAGATGTGACAGACTGATCAATATTATCTACAAGTAAAGCAAGGAAAGTCATTGATTTTTATCCTGTTGTCTCTTCTAATTTTTGGTCCCATTCTTTTGCATTTTTGGTCTAAATTTATTAGATGAAGTAGCTGGTAAACTACGTAGGAATTTTTTTACATGCCGTAATTGATGCATGCCTTACTCGCTTTAATTCCATTGTAACGTAACTGTCATGCTCGTGCAGAGATCACATATTATTAGCTTTGCCGATTTTTGTTTGCATGTAAATAGAATTTTAGTTGACCCATTATGTCTTTTATTTACCACATTTTAATGAGTAAAAATACAAAAATGTTAAAATAAGACAAGTTAAAACCCTTTATCCGGGAAATTCTACTGAATAGAAATAAATAAAGAAATTGCAAGACATTACCTTGCCGAAACTTGACAAAGCTACTATGTCCGCATTTCAAATTTATTGTCTAGTTTTCTAAACAGTCTTTAAGAAAGAATGCACCTCATGGTAATGTTAATTAAAAAAAGATATTAGGCACTCTTAATTGCCGCAAATGGGTTTATTGAATGTTTCATATTTTAAAACATTGAAAATATTCACAATTTCGTCATTTCAAGTTCAGTATCAATATTTTATGGCATAATTATTGATATATCCAAGTTTAAAAATATTATTTCAATGATTACATAGTATATTTGTCTATTTTAAAGTCTATTTTTTGATGATTTCAACAGAAAATTTATATGCTGATTTTTTCCATGTTTGATTAAGAGTAATTGTGGAAAGTTTTATAAAATTGGTTATGTTTCCTAAATATGCTAAAGATCATATTTTGCATAGCATTCCTAATATAAATGGCAGATTTATTTTATAGATCTATGATTATTTCAAAAATGAGGATGAGAACCCCACCTAAAAAAATATCTGTTGGATTGTACATAGATAGAAGGTTAAAATGGTTAAAATGTAAAAATATTTTAGAAATGGTTATAGAATTACAGAACGGATTACGGTTGGCGTATTGTTGGACATTTAACACATTCACCCCTGAGCATTACCACACAAATAGGAGTATATTAATCATTGGACAGCTCAAAGATGTTACCAATCAACCATCCGCAATTAACTGAGTATATCTACATGTACATACCAGGAATGTGGATCAAGTCTTCAAAATGCTGCCACATATTGAATCGAAGTGATTAAAGTATTCACTTATTTCGCCTTGACAGACAACAACACTGCAAGTGATAGATGTAAAAGCAAACATTCCAACATTTTGACCAAAATCTTGAGACTTTACTTAGCAAAGAAGGTTTTCATTCAAATTTATTTTGGCACTATTTAGATAAAGTCAGAAGCATTTAAGCCAATCTGCTACAGGGTAAACTGTAATCTAAAAGAAGCAATCTTACGGCGATCTGGCAAATATAGAAGGAGTGCATTTATTTGTAAAGTCTACTAGGGTAGAAAATACCATTGATCTCACTTGTGCGGCCCATATCAGATGTCCTTTCTCCCAAAGAAGAGTAAAGTGGGCATTTTTTTAGCTTGTTTTAGCTTTAGATATCATGAACCAATAAAGAATATGGACTATTTTGAATAATATGTCTCTCCTTTTGAATGTGTCGAGGTTTGACAAGAGTAGATTCACACTCTGGGTACGAATTTACAGCACAGTAGTGACTGCAGCGGTTTATACCATCATACCATCAAACAATATCCAACGTAGTTTAAACTATGAAAGTGATATTCAGGGCTAAGATTTCTTGATTTACACATGAACAATACAGGCAGTTTTTGTTAAAGCTAAGTGTAACTAACAAAGTCATATTTTAGTGTCAGGCTGGTGTTTTGATTACATTTACACTTTTGAAGTTGTAACTTTGCATGAAACGTCAATATCACAGATTAGGATGCTATCGGTGATACAAAGAAATACATGACGAAGGGATGAGGCGGCAGACACCAATATTAGAGCGTTTTAAATATACCACCCCCACCCTCCGAAAACCTACGCTTGGTACATGTTTTTGTTGACGAATAACGCATTTTCAGGGATGTTCCTTCACTCCGACTGATTATTTGTTTTAACTGACATACAGCTCCTGACCGTTTAAGGACAAAGAATTCCACGCTGAGGTTTTGGGTTTCATTTTAGCACAATGTGAAATTAATTGTTTCCAAAAATGGATAGGATTTTGATAATGTAAAAAACATTTTAAGGGCAATTATTCCAGAATGTGATCAGGAAACTCAGTTGAGTGCAGTTGTGTGTGTGTGTGTGTGTGTGTGTGTGTGTGTGTGTGTGTGTAGCGTCAAAGTTAAGGACTGTACATCCAATCAATACTTCGTATTGTTATATGGATCCTTCTTTTGTCCAAATGTCCTGGCACTGACCTCTAAATAAGAAGAACTAGGTGAAACCCGTGCTTCGCACGGTTAGGGCATGACAGCATATGTGAAAGAGCAGGCCGTCTGCATCCTCCCACTCATACACTGCCATCCACCTATCTCTGTCCAGCTTGAGGGGGGTCTGCCTGCTGTGCCAATTTGCCATTAAAGTAAAGGTTGGATTTAAAGTGGTGTGTTTTGGCTAAAAAGCAACATATTTGGATTTAAAGTGATGCGTTTTGGCTAAAAAGCAACATACTTGGATTTAAAGTGATGCATTTTGGCTAAGAAACCATACTATGATGTACACATATATCAATTGATGGTGATGTATACCTTTGAAATGTAACAATATTTAGTTTGGATGCATTATTTAAAAGAGCGATATTTTTAGATATGAATTTGTCATTGTACATTGTACATTGTACATAAAAATATCCATTTAGAGGCTAGCTGTAGGGACTGCCTAACTAAAAGAGATCATCAGAAAAAGAATA
>JBCAUI010436618.1:0-14039 GCA_038406195.1 Haplosyllis anthogorgicola
GTTAACTCAGTGGAGGTGCAATTTGAACTCAATCTCAACTCATTCTCTTACTCAAATCCCTGATACATGTATATATACTGACTGTCAAACATAAAACAGTCAAAACATTAACTAGCCCACTGTGCCTAGTATAATTCAAAAAATTAAGTATCTTTAAAGTATATTTGACTGAAAAAAAACAAACCTGAAGCAGCTTCTTTAAATGTGGCTTGTTTGGCTTTGACTTGGCGACCTTGACTTTTAAGGCCTTGATATTAGTTATATATTCCTCTCTTGTCCCTTGATGGTTAGACATAACTTGTATCATTGGCAAATGCAAATTCTTTCCTGCTTTCCCGGCTGGAGACATGACCCTAGTTTACCTTGTGGCATTTCACTGAATTAGGACTGCTGTCATATTCACATTTGCATTTGAATCTGCATATCATGACATATATAATGAAATATAAAGTAAACTATTTAATTATTCCTTTCAACTCTGGATCCATCTTATCTGCATAAATGTGTCAATTCAACAACACCCCCTTTTCATTCATGAAAATACCAAATTCACACTCAACATTATTCTAAATTTCCATCCATACATTATCTTTAAACTAAAAGAAATCTTTGCCTAACAATACCTCTCCAATCTCATTCATCCACTGAGCAAATGGGTCAGAGCAGACCATGGCCTTTTGCCTTCTCTCTTAATTGAAGGATACAGCATGTAAATTTTGCAGCCAGTCACATTATAGTATGCTCTCTTCTTCAAAACATTTGGGAAATGTTCAGCATAGTAACTTGTCAACTGTTCCAGCATCTGTTAAATAAACAAATAAAAAAGGGAAAAAATATAAACTAGGAACAGTTTATCAACTGTGTATTTTTTAACCATGTAAAAAATTCAATAATCTAAAAAACTTCACAGTTAAACTTACTTATCTGAAAATGTACTCACCAAATCCCCCTTCTTGTGATTTATTTTCCATCAAAGATCTGTCCACTACAGCTGTGAAGTCTGGAATTGGTATTCTCTCAGGATCAGGATATTTCTTGTTCCACATTATCCATCAAATCAACCCAATTCACTTCATCCCCATTCTTATTCTTCAAATTTGAACTCTCTGGTTCATCTGCCATTTTCACCACATTACTGCCAACTGATAATGAAAGTCAATAATTTACAAAATAAATAGAATTATCAAATAAAGTATGTAAAACTTATTTAACCTCCATAGGCCTCCATTATTCAATGCACAGTTTCATAAATATGTAATAGTTTACTTTATTTAGTTCACCTGAAGTTACTTCTTGTATGTCATACTCTTCTGTTTTATCCGACAAATTACTTAAGGAAGGAGAAACTGTCCCAGTCACATCTTCTGTTCCACAGCTCACATATCCTGATTGTGATTGTAATACTGATTTACCAAATAATTCTGAAAAAAGTGCAATTCAATCTTAAACAGTGCATAAAATTCTACACAGATCATTTCTCTTATTTCCCTGCACAACAGATTGTGATTGTGATGGTAATACTGACTCACAAAATAATACGGAAGGTGTGTAATTTGTTCTTAAACAGTGCATCAAATTCTACACACATCATTTCTCTTATTTCTCTGCACTACAGATTGTGATTGTAATGGTAATACTGACTCACCAAATAATACTGAAAGTGTAATTTTTACACTGTGCATAAAAATCCACATGAATAATTTCTGTTCTACAGACTGTGATTGTAATGTTAAGCCTTATTAGGCAAATAATTTTGAAAAAGTTTAATCCTTAACTCTTACCTGAACTGACCATTTTGCATGGTGGTTTGTCCATTAAGAATAGAACTTTCTCCCCTACTATGTCTTCATCCATCACCTCATCATCATCATATAGCCTACAGCCATCAGCCATGTAGACACTCAACCCGTCTGTTCTTTTAATACCAAATCTTTCACAACCTTTCATTATCACTTCATCTAATCTTGTCAGATTGTGTATCACAGCTTTCTTGCCATTCTCACATTCAAGTTTGAACCAAACCATAATGGATCCATTTATATCAAATTCCTAAGTTAAAATGTCCAAAATTAATGTCTGTGATGAAAAACTTTTCTTGATGTCTAGTTTCAGTCCATCAAACATCCATACAAATCACAATGTTTCTAGTACTCAGGTGAAGAGGATCTTTTTAACATTGATGCAAAATCTCTACAGCTATTTAGCAGATCATGTAGATTCCCAAATTCATCATAGTTTCTGATTTTTAAACTTAAATTGAGCACATGCTTATTAGTTGTCTTTGACCACAATCCTACAGACACTACACATCTTCTCTCTTTCCTCATACACCAAAGTTCATATCCTACAGAAACGTAGTTTAAATCACAAGAGAAGTTTTCTAGTAATTCAGTAATGTCATAATACTTTCTTCCAATCATTTTTGATTACACATTCCGCAAAAATTTATCAGACATTCCTCCATTCCCTGTGTGCATTTATCACCTCAAAAGAACTGTTGTTCATTCTAGGAAATTCCAGAGAAATAATTGCATTTTAATGAGATTTGTGACCTCTTTACATAGATAGAAAATGCATTTCCACTGTCCTCTGTCCAGTGGTGTGAGGCAGGAAAGACTATATTACTTTTTCCCTGTTCACAAAAGTTCACCATCCACACTCAATTCATGCATGTCACGATTTATTTTTGTCAATATTCATGGACATATGTTCAATACAGTAGTACAGACAGTGATGCTCTGCTCACAGTTAACAAATTTCCTTCTTTTCCTGAATAAACTGGCAATGCCATTTATTCTTTAAGGAAAGAATTTTCTTCACTTGGACATCATCTGTACCCAAAGCCACTTCATAAGCATTTAACATATCATTGTATTCATTCGTGATCATAATGTCCAAAACCAGAAATTTCCCTCTATCACAACAAAGGATTTTGCATATACATCTGAAGGTTGGACCATTTATTTCATCATCACAAATCAACAATGGTGCACCCACTGAGTACTCCAAGCAATCAACCTCAACATGTTCTGTTTTGTAAAATAATGTTTCTTCATCCAAAGTATCAGGTAGTGCATCTTGGACAACAGGATCGATCTCTACCAGTCTTAAACTCTCACCTTCTTTAACCACATCTCCTTTATAAATAAACATTCTGTTTGGATCACCTTTTCCATTTCTCATATTGTGGGCTAGGTACAATTGGTGCTTCTCTGACAAGGAGAAAGGCAGATTAATGAAGTTTTTTCATCTATAGTCTTTGAACCACCCATGTTTTGCTTCAAATCTTATTGTGTTTTGGTGTCACAATGGTCCAAACCTCACAATTTGTTGTGGAAGATGTAACATGTAATGCATCTTGGTTTTAATTGAAATTGCAGGATACAATTTGACAAAGTTAGTGCAGTATGAGAACATTATCTGTTCTAATTCACCTGCTGTTGTTTCATCTGCATAAGGTGAAAAATCTGCCATTGCTATTTTCATACAAGCAAGTAAGTTATGATAATATGGATCCATTACAGTGAAGAATTCTGATGTTATTAGAGGAAGAATGTGTGTTAGGATGACACTGGCCTTCTGTTTAATAAACAGTGATGGGAGCATAATGTGTACTTTTTCAATGTTGTTCAACCTATTCCATGCATCTACACCTTTGTATTGAAAGTTTCTCAACCTATCATTCATCCAATCTAAAGACACCAATCCAAGGTCATATATTATTCTGTTCAGAAACAGCACTATTTCCTGACCACAAACACCCTCAAGAATTATATGCATATGATCTTGAATTATATTTTGTGTAAAAGGAAAGTTACTTATTTCACACAGAACACTTTTTCTGTTAATTCCATACATTTTGCTCCAATGCTGTCTGTTTCTTTTCAGCTGTGGATCTGCCAAAACATTACATTGCTGTTCATAAGTTTCCTGATCTCGGAGATGAAATGTCTGGGGAAAGAAATTTTGCTTCATCTCTTGGACAGTGCATGATTTAAATGTGAAAGATGATTCTTTAAAACCCCCAGAAATGCTGCAGCAGGTGTGTCACACACAGCAAAAATCAAGTCTCCTCTGATATGTTTTATTTCTCCATGTGCACCCACTGGGATGTCCATTCCTTCTTCCTTCAATAACTTCACTGTGGACACAAAATCATGAAGAATTTGATCTTACCCAAAATCTTTAATGTCCTTCATCCTAGCTATTGCCAGCAAGAATATGTTATTCAACTGGGACTGATATTGCAGAGGAATGCTAAGAAAAGATATGTAAAACATCCCTAACTTGTGTACTTTGTTTGACCTCAAAGGATTCTGAAGTTTGAGATCATCATATGAAATCACAAATTGTAGAAACCTTTGCCCTTGAATTGTAAAGTTATGTGAACGTATGTATGATCCATCACAAACATCTTTCATTATTTCACTTTCAGAACAATGGTCATTGTCAATGAACCATTGAAATTGAGGAAGAGTGAGCAAGTTTTCTATTAGCTTTGATAACAGAATATAATAACCAAATTTTTTTTACTAGTTTCACCTGTTCTCTTCCACACTTCTTGACATACTTGCTCTCCAACAAACATTTTTGCAGTGGAATCATCTTAAAATGTTCTTTGTAAAAAGTTCTCCTCCATTGAGTACTTTGCAGTGCATCTAAACCTAATAACTTTCCATGTTCCTGAAAGACTGCTTGTATACTTTCATGAAAATTTTGAATTCCTGGAATAGACATTACCCTCTTGGATAATTTGTCTGCCATGTTTGACATAAATGTTCCAGTGGAACACACAATACTGTCAATACCTGTATTAGAAATCTTGTGTTGTGATTCAAGTGATAGAAAATACTTAGCCATTATAGTTTCCTCATCTGCTTCACTGTTATCCCTATCATGGTCATTCTCATTATCATTGGCCAATGTAGAACACATAAAGTTAATCAAAGTGTTACTGTTGAGATTGAAATTATGTTTACTTTTACAGTGCTGTTTGTAAGCCTGCCATGTCTTAGTAGTATACATGCAATCTGCAACAACACATTTAACCATGAAGGATGCATCTGTCCTGTGCTTATTCAGCATATGTAATATTACCTTCTTGGGATCTACATGCTCATAACAGCATGAGTGGCAAGCACTATGTCGATTAATCATTCATGTAAATGGATATAAAAATGAACTTTTCACATACATGCATGTAGTTCTGTATCTTGGCTATAAATCTCTCATGGGAATCATTCATTCATCCAGAATGGGCATGCAATCATTTTGGGAAATACTAACATAAATCCTGATTAGAATGTACATTTTCATTGGCAGATCTAGGGGGCGCGGGAGGTGTGCACCCCTCCATGGGCCAAAATTTCTTCATTTTCATGCAGTTTTTGGGGATTTTTGTGCTAAAATTGGGGCGCCCCAAGGTTGGCGCCCCCCCTATGAGAAATCCTGGATCCACCACTGATTTTTCCAAACAAAATACCTGAATGCATGTAAATTTACAATCATGTGAAAAAGATAAACCATTCACTTAATTCTGTATTAATAAACTTGGCTTCCACTTTGTCACATGCAGAATATTGTCTATAAATAAATCATGGATCCACATGTATTTATCTGATGACTTCTCATTGGATACACATATACATACCATTATAATTGTGAATAGCACATGGATGTATGGCTGCAGATGGGTCTACAACATTTGACCCACTGCAATTTGTCCAATAAGAAAATTTGCAGTTACTGACTAAAGAAAATTACAAAAATAGTGAATCAGTACATTATATGTAATTAACAATGCACAAGTGAACTTTAGTCATAATCACATCATGCATAACTGTGCAGTAACCTTTTTTGGGTAATCCCCACATGCAAGCAACTGACCAGCACCCATAATGATGCATGTATTTGTACAGTCACTCTATTATCTATGTACAGTGTGACCTTTTGTTTGCACAGGAATGTATACCTGTATATATTGTTTATAGAGCATGGTCTACACATGTTTTGTCAAAACTTGTTTTTTCCTACATGTTTTAAATGGACTATTCCAGCATATTTTCCATATATATAACACAATAAATCCTGTGTACTTTCCAAATCAGCTTATTTCTTTTATTTTCCTTATATACCAAATAGTTTTCAGGACAAAATTAAATTTGGTAACAATAGTTCCCATTCAACTGTCCTTATTTAAAGAAAAGTGACCATAGAAAATCACATACCATTTTTTTCACAATTCCAACTTGAAATGATGTTGAGAGCATGCACATTCTTGCAATATTACAAAACTGTTTCCAAGTAAATGACTAAATGATACAACTATTACTTTAAATTTGAGAAAGAAAAAAAAGGTAGTTAATGTACTATTTCCTGAAAAGAGGCACATATCTTGATTACACATTCAGTTAAGGTATCTGATCTGGTTTAACAAAATGACTACTCCTGTGGGTAGACTCTCTTAACATCTTTCATGTCATGGAATCTGTACAACTTATACTCTGGAAGTGGCTTAAATGCCTCTCTCATTTTTGGATGATACGCCTCATTGTTTAGATAGTCTCCCTTTAAAGGAACAGGGTGCTGTTTGTGCCCAGAATGTTTGGCATAATGAGCATCAGATTTGCCATCATCAGCAGATCTCATATCCCTAACTCATGTCTCCATGACCAATATGACCTTCACCATTTCTGGAAGAATGTCCTTGATTGCCCCAACATATTGGACTGCAAAATTTTTATTGGCAACTTCGAGACTGACTTGATTGACTGGTTTACCATAAGTGAAATAATCTGGGCACTTAACTTCACTTGCATCTCTTGGGCTATGCTTAAAACTTCTAGACTTGAAATAAATTTCCCCTGTCATGTCTTGTCGTGTATACATGTTTAGCACAAATTTTGTGTTATCTGCATAGCATCCATAAGCAAACTCATAACATAGAATCCAGCTAGCCAGATGTCACAGCTTTACCAACATTTTTTCTTCATTACTGCTTTTTGATGGCACTTCCCCATACACAGTTGGAAGGCATCTGCAAGAGATGACAAAGTCTGGGGCTTTAAACAAGCTTGGACAGCACCACCCCTCTTTATTCTGATGGTACCAGTTATAATACATTATGCAATCATTGTCAGCGCTAAATAAGATCTATCCAATGGATGACCTGTTTGGGTTTCATCCTTTTTGGCATACACATATTTGTATCTGACATAACCAAAACCCTGGCCACCTCCAAGAAGACCATACTGAGTAAAGTTGTTGACACCAGGTATGACTTGATCCAGTACTCTCTGAAAAAAATAAAATAAAATAAAAATAAATCTTACAACAGGCCAATGAAAAACATGACACGTGAACATTGGGGTTTTTTTCAATACAGTACTTCTGGGTTAAAAGTCTTTTTCCTATTCAAGCTTTGATGTTTTTTATTCCAATCGGAGCACATTTCTCTTTACCTTAGTATAGAATTATCTTACCTCTCCTTGGTATTCAGCAATTTTGCACACAACTGCACAGAAGTTGCCCCAAAATGTACAACCATTCCCGTTTAGTTAGTTCAGAGCAACAGAATCTGGGTAACATTTCCAAAATGTACTGCTGACAGTCCTGCTGAAATTGATCATCTATTTCAGGATTCATGTGTTGAAATTCATCTGCTTTTAACCCCAACTGATATCCTAGAATGAAATGTATTATGACATAAATATTTACAAAATAATGGAACTGTGACTTGTAATAGATTTTTATGAGACATTTATCCCACTTGAATCCGACTTTACCAATTATTTTTTAAACCAAATAACAGAATCAAATGAAATTGTATAATTCTAAATATAACTTACTAATGGCAATGTCTATGGGAATGGGCTGGCATCCTAGTCCTGCTGTGTAAACTGGCAATTGGCAGTAATTTTGGCCAGTTGCATCATACCTTTGAGTGAGTTTAGTCGCAGCAAAATGTAAACCTTCAAGGAATATGTCTGCTACACTGAGTGCTGATTGAGATAAGTTGACCATATCTATCATTGTATCCACGCCTGTAGCCATGTAACCCCATGGTTTGTTGACAAACCTGAAAAAGTGCCTTATTCCACCATGAGGGAGTGTTATTGGTAAGTTCAGACCATTACCCTCATATCCAGGTGGATTAAAAAAGGGACTTGTTTTTTGACAGGTTCTTGAAATTTACCAAGAACGGTTTGTCCTCAGTAGTACTTTGTTCAGTGTTGGCTAGTATTCTTATTAGATTTGCATCGAGCCTCACCTAAAATAAAACCCAAAGAGACAAATATAAATACTTTACATCAATGTGATAATTTAAAAATTATTAATACATTTTTAACATATATTTATGGACTGAAATGCTGGGTAGCAAGTCGTGATATCAGACAGTATGTGCATGTCGTCTGTCTGATGCAGCCACAGACAACAAGCTTGAACACACTTAGCTGGAACTAATGATTTTTCAATTCCCCGTCAGCCTCCCATTTAACCTAATGCTAATTCTGATGGTTATCTCGAACTTCTCTGATGCTTAGCTCAAACTTTTTGGGGAAAAGTTTAGAATTTTTGGATAAAAATACAAAAGGATCACGTTTTCACCATAGATTTTGTAGCCAGTGTAGAACAATTGCACAAATGATTGACTATTTAGTATCCTGCATAATCTATTGTGCAAACATTTTAACTTCTGCAAGCATTAGTACCTGCAAAGTAAATTCTTATGTACCAACCAATGCAATTAATCTTTGGAATTAGGCAAGATTCACAAGAAACACATCTTTCTGAGCATTTATTGGACATACTAACTAGAGACAGCAGTGTAAAATTACTTGTGATGGATAGCTGGAACTGATGCTTACCTCGAACTTTCGATTCCCCTTCAAGTTTGCGCTAACCGTGAAGGACTGTAGTTGTCATAACACATATTTATACTTAAATTTAATTATTTATTTATTTTTTACTTATGTGACATCTTTGAACCTCATTAGGTGGTAAGAAACCAGTATGTTTAGAATGTGTAGAAGATGCCATGGAAGTCTCTCAGCTTCTTAATAGTGCACTCAAAAAGTTTTCTTCTCATTGTTGTATAGTCAACAGTTTTTCACCAGAATGATTACCCTTCAGCTTAGATTCCCAATCAGGTAACTGTCTAACCCACTCTTTGATACTGTTCTAAAACCAGAAGTAAGAATGTAATTGAAATGTACATAAATAAAAAAATAATAACATTACTGTAAATCATCAAATTATATTATCCAAATGTTATTAAATTGGTGTGAATTTCTGGAGATTTATGTTCATTTATGTTACATACTTTTAGATGTCAAGGAAGGAAATATTTCTTTAAGTACTGTTAAAAAGGGCCACATTTGGAACACCTGGGTACAATGGAATACAACTAAACACTGTGTTATTCTTTCTTCAACACTAAAAATAAGGACAACTCAACTGTTTAATTTGAACCTGAGATATTCGAGTTTCATGCACTACCCAGAAATGATTTCCACCATAAACCTTCTCTTATCTGACCAGATGTGACCACATTTACATGTTATATTTACATGATGAAACACCCACTTGCACACATACATGCACCACATTGCACACACACACACACCTGAGGTGCCACACCCACATAGCACACACACATGCACACATTTATTACATTATGTAGGTCAGCAAAATATTTTATAAAGTCTCACTTTTGAAGTTACATGTTGAATTTTAAATGTAATTACCTTGGTTGCCATGGAAATGTAGATAATGTGACAGTTTTGCATGGGCCAATGTGACTTGATACACTCTGAGCCATAACACAACATTACATGTCAAGCACTAAATGGTTAAACTGTAAATTGTTTGCACATTCATAAAAAACAAATGCTGAATTGGGTACAAGACAATATTCCCTATTATTCATGATATTTTCTACATGTTTAAATCTCAGGGTAGTCCAGGGTAGGCTGAGAAGCAACTTAGTGTTCCAAATTTGGCCACTTTACAAAGAAGGAGACAATTGTAAAGTACAAAGTCCAATTTATCCCTGTCTTTGGAAAGGACTTGTACTGCTGTCTGGTTCAGGATGGTTTGGGGGGATTTCCATTGATTCATAATCAGGAAATGTTTGTGTTTGAATTAAATTAGATCCATGTTCATCATCAGTAAGTTCAAAACTATCTAGGTCAGCAATATGTGTTGAATTTTGGGAACTAGACAAGGGTGGCCTGATTTTAGGAGAATTTGTGTTGGTAGATGACATCTCCAAAAGAACACAACAAGGTGTACACAATATGACTGTTACTAATTTGTACAATTTGTACACATGGTATAGACATTTATTTAAAATATTTGCCCTTGTAACAACTACCAAAGGTCTACTGCGATATTTTGTTGACAAAAGGAACATGCATGCAGGCACATGACAAAAATGTATGTTTCTAATCTGTCCATTGTGGGTACCAAATCTGACCTTTCCCCTTTCCCCTGACCCTTTTCCAAGCTTTGAAATATGACGTTAGTACTATATATAGGCCTATTACCCATATGCATGTCACATGTTTTTGATTTACTATATATGTCTACAAATGTATGTGCAAATTACACAAATTACATAACATGTTGTTAAAACCAATTTCAATTTAATAGGGTCAAATACCTTTTATTCCAATTGAACCAATAATCGTGAGTAAAAGAATCAGAAACTTTCACATTAAAATCCCATAATCATGTGTTTTTGTATTTCCAATTCCACTTCTTATATCATCTAAATAAATATTTCAATTAATTTAAGCAAATTTATAAATATACGTACTTTGTATTTATTCTGAAAATCGAATAATTTCAGTTTCAAGTCAGTTACTACAATATGAGACTTGCTTGGGTAAATTGATAACTAGATTAATTGTCGGTGCCTGGCACCAACAGATGTGGGCTTCCACATCTGGAAGATATTAAGTGGTTAACATTGTACCTGGCATAAGAGTCACCTGGTGGGGTAGGACGGATGGACAAAATCCATCTGTTGAACTTTGGACTTTCACTGAACTGTGGGGGGGTTGGGGGGGGGTCAAAACCTATGTACGTCAAAACTTATGTGTTTCATTTCTAGTCAAGAAAAAACATTATAATTCAACACTTATCTACATTTTGTTTTTATTTTAGAATTACCATCTGAAACAAATAGATATGCTAATGACATATGCAAATGACATAAACAACCATAACCCAGGTAAGTAATATTCTATTATTTTATTGAACTAAAAACAGTAAACAAAAATTCTGTTTCAATAAAATTTGGTATTAAAATTCTGTTTCCATAACAATCTGTTTTTTATTTTTATTTTTGCTGTTTCTTTATTTCTTACAATTCACATAACACTGACTTTACCCTTACTTTATGTGTTGGTAAAAATACTGACTTCAATTTTTTTGGCAGTAATTTTAACACTTTTATTTCTTTAATTTTACCACATTTTCAATTACTTTACTTTATTTTGTTGCTCCCTTTTATAAAGTATTCTGTTATCTGATTACATAAACACAAATTTAAAAAAAAACCAACTTGTATGTTGAACTACACCTGATGTGTAAATTTACACTTGATGAACTATCAATACGAGAAACCCCCATCCCCCCCAACAGCCCCTGTTCCATGATCCATCCTGCCACAATCCATACCAACACTCACAGAATCATTGTCATAGAATGATGAATCACCAGCTCCTATTCTGTTGAGCTGGTCTCTCTCTCTTTCTTGCATTTCCCTGATGATCCGGTCTTGTCTGGCTCACTCCTCTCTTGCCCTTTCTTCCATTTTTGCCCTCTCCAACATGGCTCTTTCCTTCACCTCATAAATTCTGCATTTGGTGATTTCCCATTCTGCTTCCCTCTTGATCCATTGCCTCAATATCAGCAAGTTTTCTTGTAACATTTCCCAGAGTGGCTGTGGCATGAGAGCTGGCTTTACCTCAGGGTTTTGTCTCAGGTCACGGGACCAATTTTCTTTCATGTCCACTAACTCTCTGAATGTAGCATTGTCCAGGTTCTGCAAAAAATTGAACATTGTTGGTGTCATGTGTCACTACATGCAGAACTATTAAGGTTTTGGTTACAATCAAGATCATGAACTATTTTATTATACTGTACATAACTAAAAAGTTTTAATTTTTTACTTACTGAAAAACCCTTGCTGTCCTCAAAGCTGATCCTTGCCCTCAGATTTTCTGCAAAAGATCTCAGGTTCTGGATGTTGAGTTTCCAAATGATATCTTGTGGAAATGCTTATATGACAATATCTGCCTTTTCCATTTCATTTTCTTTGTTTCTTTTTCTTAGCATGTTTGCTCTCTAATTGAAATGACAAAATTTGATAAGTACTTATTATTTTAACAAATTCTTGTCCACCTGAACACCATTGAAGAGTTCTAGAGGTCCAGTGTCACATGCATCAAATAAGAACAATTATTATGTTACATATTTCACATTTGCACAATGTAAAACATAATAGAAACAGTATTGTCCATTTGTCAAACATCTTGTGCACAGCCCTAGGTTGGAAAGAAGAAAAAACACAAACAAAGGAGGTTAGTGAATGAACATGAACATTGTTAATTAACATAAATATGGATAAACAAGGCACTACAAACTAAACCAGGCAAAAGGTACACTTTTATATCTCCAGCCTAGGTAATGACTCCAACTATGCATCTTTTATGTGTCACAAAACTCTTTACAGACAAGAGTTTTTATTGAACTTGTGAAGCATTCAACCAGCTTCAACTCAAATAGGTAAGACACATAACTGTTGATGACTGACATGACTTACATGTAGGCTATGAGAATCTGTATTATTGTGAAAATTGTTCCAAATATGACTGCCCAAATCAGGCTGAAAAAACTCAATTTATGTGAGTAGACAAGTTAGAAACAGAATTTATTGATAATTTGTCACAGCAAACATAAAGAATATGCACAAGATCAAACTTTGTGTTCAAGTCAGTTATTCAATGCACATTTTTGACACTATGTTAGGTTATACATTTAGTGAAATTAGTACCTTTCCCAAGATATTTGTTTTAGGTGACAATACTTATTAACTATTTGCATGGTTGTACTGAATTTTTTCCTGTCACAACAATTGTGAAAACATGGTTTTTTTTATGAAGTATTGTCACTCAAATGCACCACAGTAAGGTATAGTGTTTATTTAAAAATATTTACCCATCCTTTTCCATGGCACTCGCTATGGCCTGAATGATTTGTTCAACATCTATGTCTCACACTATATCCTCAGGGCCTGTGGACATGGAAGTGGAAACTTTTCAACAATGCAATTCCATGTATGTGTAGTAAAACAAAAGCAAAATTTCACAAATGTGTAGTTTTTTTGGCACATTTTTGATCAAACTAATAGTGTACACTCTCCACATACTGTTATATTATGGGTTACATTGTGCACAAAACATGTCTTAAACTTGTTACAAAGTATTTTATGAGATAACTATACTTACTGTTCCTTTTAAGCAGATTTTGTATGTGACAAAACAGTAATTACTTTTCGTGTGTCAAAATGGCATGGGCCAATGTTACAGAAACAAAATAAACAATGTTTGTAATTAATTGTGGGAAAGGGAGAAAAATGGGTATTCCAACGAATCCTTTCAGTTCCTCCAATATTTAGCACCGGAAGTGGTATTTTCAGTCCTCACTTTTGTTTTGGTTTTACTGATTTTCTTTTTTTTTCATTTTTATTATCTTAAAATTCCTAAATGTTATGTTTAATTGATAACATAAATTGTTAGGACAAGTTTCACTAACCTGAAAAAGTGTGGCCAAATACTAAACTGCCACTTATTGGAAGGAAAAAATTTGCAACCTTAGACAGGCCCAGTGAACTATGTGAATGATGTGAGGGATTGGTGTGCACTTTATGAAGAAATCTCAGCACATAGTTTGTCTGGTACAGAAATATTTCCAGATCCAGTTAATGTCTTTTTTATTTTTCCATTGTGTTCACATTAGCCATTTTCATG
>JBCAUI010436729.1:0-14037 GCA_038406195.1 Haplosyllis anthogorgicola
TTCCCGACCTGAGTGTTGTCTTGGAGAAGCATCGTTGGCCGCGAGCGGTTCGGAAACCAGCGCGGCGACGCTCCATTGAAGGCCTTGTATACAAAATATTAGGTGTTCCATGTTGTGTTAAATTTTTAAGCAGTAACAATGTGACGGTTTGAATCCATTATGTTATTTTCCAAGTGATGTTGATTTGTGTTGTTAATGATGTTAAACTTCTTAGATTGATACGAAAATGTAAGAATATCAATATTTTCCATCTGTTTCAATCTTATATTTGTTGCATTAGTTAGATCTGTCATTCACATCAAGTAGTAAATGTTCATAAATAATGTTGTTAATAATTTCATTAACTTGCTTAAATAGTGTTTGGTATGTGATGTCATTATTGTGAGACAAAATGCCATCAAATTTCAAGGGGGTGTGTGTTACCCGGCAAAGTTGATATCCATAATTTTTATGATCTTTGCCGTATCACATTTGTTCATTAAATAATGTTTCGATTAGAACCCCTGTTTAATGTGTGTTTTTGACTCTACACATTGCTTAATGTAGTCAATATTCATGTACAATGAGCCATTCAGTCTCTCTCTCTCTGCTGTGCTGGTTGAGGTGGCAGATCATTCAGTGCATGAGGTTGATTGAAGCACATGGAAAAACCAGCAATGAAATAATTATGAAATTATCTGTTTTAATGACAACAAAATGCCATTAATTTCACATTCAGTATCATTATTATGATTGTCTGCATCATTGCTACAGGTTGGTTAATGTGTTTAAGTTATTCCTTTCCATTTTTTGTTCATATTTGCCATAGTCATGTTGTATAATTTCTCCATTAACTGAATACTCGATAGTTTGCTTGCTTTTGGGAATATTATGGAGGTCAATGTGATCTTTATTCGTTGGAAATTAGTATGGTTAATGAATTTATTAATGTGGGGAGGGAGATTAGGATGGATAGAAGCATGCAATCTGTCACTTCGGTTGATCAACTAGTTGGTATAATTTGTTCATTATTGCATTTTTGGGAGTAAAACTGTTCATATTTCATATATTTTAATGTATTTCATGCCATTAATGCAACCAATGTTCTGTATTGTAGCAATTGATGTATCTCATATTGAACTGATTGTGTGATGTGATGGAATGGAACATTGTCATTATTATCATTATCTGGTTTCATTTGCCTATCAGTGTACAAGGGTGAGAGATTGAATTATCTAAGTGTTCCAAACTGTATATTTGATATGATTTTGATGTCATTAATGTTATTTTCAGTTGCTTTGTATGTATTTCAAACCTCTTGCATCTTTTAATGTAGTATTTTGTTTCAAATTGCTAGTCATGATCAACTGATCAAATGATTAATATGATTAATGTTCTGTTTTCAGCCTTTTATTATACACAAAATATTTCTCTTTTGTAACAAATCTATAAATTGTTTGGCATTAAACTGATTTTATCCACTGAACCAATGTATTAGTTCTTCTTCCTAACCATAATGACACCATTAATTGAGACTTTGTATCAAAAGCTTGAAATTTAAACCTAAAACAGGAATGACCCATAACAACAGTGGTTCATTTTCACACTATTAATATATATATCTTAAAAATGCACTTAAAATTGATATTGTTTGTGGGGCGCACTTTCCAGCATTCAGGTTTATTTGATGGATTTTTATTGGTACGTTATTTTACGTTTTCTTATGCTGATGACTCTTTGTATCAGTCCTGTTGGTTAATTTCAAAATGCACAAAACACTGCAGTTAAATTGTTGATAAGGTTTCATTCTGAATTTTCACGGATGGGGAATGGATACTGAAGTATTATTGTAAAAACAATTTTTTTAACGGGAGCAACATGCGTACAGAAAATATTACAACTTTACACTGTCAAATAAGTACTGAACTTAACCAACAGAGTTACGGTAACATCTCCCCCCTTCCCAAAATATGTGTTTCTTTATCTTTGCAGTGTCAATTAAACAAACAAGATGACACTGTAAGACGATACAAGTCGCATAGGAAGCAACTAATAAGGCAATGAGATACATATCACTGTTCATAACAATGGGTCATTCTCTTCCCACGGGGATAAATACATAGAATTATATCTGGACGCCGACCACAGCCTTTGGATAACACCTGAGTCATGTGGGTATTATATCTGGTTAGATTATGATATCATATGCACCTGGGCATGTGGAGTCAACAATGCCAAGGATTTGTATTCGCCTTTTTGCGGGCAATTAATAAAATGTTGCAGTGTGCATTTCTATTGTTCCCAAAATGAAGAAGGGAGATCACGTATTTTTATAAACAGGGATCACTTATCCAGGCTGCTTCAGTCTCATTTATATCAACAGGCTACTTTATTTTAATTATTTCTACAATTTCAGACACAAAGTCGCCACGTCATGCTCATGTGCACACGGCTGAGTATTAATAATTTGATATCTGTAGTTGCTAACACAAACGTATCGGTGCATGCAGATTAGATGTTTTTGCTGCAGTCTGCATCACTATCATATTCACCCGAAAATATTTTTATGATTAGGGCAGTTTGCATCAGATTTACATGCAACTGACTGAACATTTAGATCCATTGTTCGGTTTTGTACACAATGTCTTGAATATACTATGAGTTTTTCATTGTCTTATCGTTACCTCCAAATCAACGGTATGCTTCTCATAGATCTAGTAAAATAGATAAACATTCTAAATAATTTCATAAAAGTTAAAAGTTAGATGCACTGGCAGCGATTCTCTCGAAAATAATTGTCCAAAGAAGGTCACATAGTGCTTTGATAATTTTATCTGGCTCCTTTTGGTGTTAGACAAGCTTGCTTTCAGCAGCGATCTTAAGCCCAATGAGTTCTCAGTAGCAATAGGTGACTTTGGACAATAGAGGTTTCCCCTTTGGGAGACACTTGGAGGATTAGGGATGAATCTATGTCTCCACTGAGTCTGAGAGGTGGCCACAACAAGTGGTCAGGCCTTCTTCATGGTAATCTTAAGAGGTGTCTTCCCTCCTACTCACTACATAAATCCTGTATTCCTTTACAAAACTTGATGGCATATGACCCTCTTGCATTGTGTCATTGCAACCAGGATCTGTGTCACAGTTACCTCGGATAAATATAGTAACCAAACTGATGTTACCAGGATAAATGTCCACTTACACAGTGACTCTTTTGTGTTTTCAGAAGGGCAATGACCATATAGATTGAAAATGACAGTAAATCTACATAGCAAATGGATTTTTACAAATTTTACAAACTAAATCCAAATACCGGTTTGGGCATTTCAATTGTAATATATTGCTGTAGGTTATATTAAATCAGTTTAATTCATAAAATTTAATATAATGTCACAAAGTTTAAGTACCTGAACACAGAAAACAGCTGGCTGTACATATAAAAGTGAAAAAAAAAGAAGAATTTCTATATCATTATTATTGAACCAAATGAATGCGGACATTTGTGAGACTCAATAATACAGATTGTTATCAATTGCTCACACAAAAAGTGTGTAAATTAAATATCAAACAATGCATTGATTCTAACAACATAAATTACAGATATTATATCTAAACAGCTGTGGCTGCCGCCAATACTCACCATTATACGCAATTATGTTGAAGTTTCAATTTGAATCATTTACCCCATCCCCGTATCAAAATTGCATAATCAAGTTCAATAACAATGAGGAGTTATTATTTGGCACGGTCTCCTTTAGTTGAGCGAACAGTTTGTCAAGCTGTATATGCAGATAGCTTCAAACCAGAACGCTTTTAAGTCCAGAACACACCTCTATTGAGAGCGTCACAGCAAAGTTTAGTGTAAAAAGTGTACTAAACGCGATCTTACTGTCTAGGATCTAGTGCACTACCATTGCCTTTTTAATTGTGGGTGGCCCATTTTGCAGCCTGAGGTACCCTCTGCTTCAGACGTACAGTGACTTGCCCATGGGTTTTAAAGCCAACGTGGGTCTGTTCGTTGTGTACCCAGACCCAGAGTCACTTCAGCTTGTCGTCAGCTTTCTGCTCAATAGGAGCTTGCTGTGGCGGTTAGCAGAAAGCCAGCCACCCTACTTGCATTTTTTTCAAGCATAGGAACTAGTAGGATGTGAACCCAGACTGACGTTCCACCAAATGACCCATGGATGTCAACCTTTCTTCCCATTGTTTATGTTAAGGTCGTGTTCCCCTCAGTTACCAGCTTCTGAGCTGTGTGCAGCTAGAATTGGGGTTGCTTACATGCCACATTTTTAATTTGTTTAGCTTTCCCGGGTATCTGGAAATAGATATGATTATTGTTTTGAGATTACACCTTTATACACAAAGAGTCACAAATAGATTTCAAATAACGAATACACAAACTCAAACAGGTGGCCGCAGACTCGGCACAAGTAAACACGAGGTGTCCAGATAGGAGCACTGACCCTCATGCCTCCCCCCTACCCCGACTGTTGCCTAGAATTGTCTGAAATGGCCAGAAATGCATTTTCCCCAGTCCGGGTGGGAAGGGGGGGTCCCGGTCAACTTTTTCCTAACTTTTGACACTGAGACCAAATCTGCTGAAATTGCATTTTCCCCAGTCCAGGGGGGGAGGGGGAGCCCTGGTCAACTTTTTGCAATGGCGGCAGAGAACACAAATGTAGATTTCGTCCAATACATAGACCCTCCTGGTGAGGCATGAGGGTAAAAAATAAACGGAAACTTAAACTCACATCTGCACATATGAGCCACAGCTGTTCAATGGTAGTAAACTCAAACACAATCGCGAGATATTCTGGTGCGGGAGGTCCTGGATATACATTGCGTGTCACATAAAAGAAACCGATACAGATCAAATCCATAACTTGACAATGTGACTGCTTTTATCTTGGCAAAGTTACCACCCCGACTAAATGCACTATTGTTCAAAACGTTTCACAGCACTTTAACTGCTGAATATAACAGCTACACCAACGCCAATAAATTTCTAAAATCCACCCACAAAGCACGGAAATGATCAACATTGAAATATTGTAGATCTATGAATATTATCTAACATTTAACTGTTCCATGTCTTGGGTGAAAAATACACTGCGTTATGATCAACATAGCTAAAGGAAAAAGCTCTGAATCGAAGATAACTTTCAAGGTACCTTAAAATGAGTATACATAATAAAAAACAGTTTTTATTTTGCTGGAGACGCTACACTAAAACACTTAAACAGATCATGAAATTACCATCAAAAGTTTAGCGTCTGGGAACAATTGAATTGAATAAGCTCAGCATGAAATGCATTTGTTGCCGGGTGCTTAACTTTTAGTAGTAATTTCATGATCTGTTATTCACATATTGTTTATTTCAAAACGTATGATTTAGTCCTGTTCACGAGTTCATGTCAAATTATACTATTTTTTCGTACAACTTTTATATATTATGAACACATTTCGTGTATCCATATCCATTACTTTAAAGGAATTCTAAAAATGCCGTTGTATAGTTGAATTTTTTTCTATCAAGTAGGAAATTCACCTTTACAAATTGAACTCAGGACCAGTGATTGAATTCTAAGGGTGTTTGTCAAATTAGATGGGAGTCTATTAAAGCAATCATGGCAACATGACACCAACGTGTTAGTTTCCTTATACCTATTTGTACCCTTTTGAGTACATCAGCCCCTGGGTATAGTTAGCAATACCCTTTGCATGGTGAAATGAATATGCTATCAAAATATGACAGATATACTGAAGGTAAATGACTCAGTTGACATTGTAACTATTATCAGGGGATTGATAGAGGGGACTGTGTTAGGCAAAGCATCTTATTGTAAGGTCCTTGCCTGTCTATTGGTGGTTCTCATCAGCTCTACAGCAATGCCTGTGAAATGAAGCAATTTGGCTGCTATCAAATTTCAATTAGGCTGTCAAGTGTGGTGGAAAAGCCTGGCCCCGGCCTTTGGACGTTGTGGAGAGATAAAGTGAATGCAGTTACAGTTAATGTTATTAAAAGCGTTATAGCTGTTGATCTCAATTAATATAATCACTATTATTTACAACTATATTGCAGACTAACATTATTTCTTTTGCTATTAGCACCTATGGTAGTAATCTTCTTTCCATTTTCATATCTTGAAATTTGGTTATTTTTAAACAGCACAAGTACACAACTAAGTTATTCCTAAATTGACTCAAACCTTCAGACATGCTAGATCAAGATTTCTAACTCTGGCTCAGCAAACATTCAACTATTGACTTGTAGGACTTGGGTGGTTGATACCACACTGAAGAAAGCTGCAGGTAAAGAAGACATTGCCTTCTATTCAACTCTTTGAATCACTTTTCCACCTCAATGACAAAACTGACACTAATCACTTCATCAGATTGCTTGCCCTATTTGCATATCATGACCCTCAGCTAAAGAAAATTGAGCTAAATTCCAGTGGAATGTGAGACTTGTCAGTGTATTAACGACAGTCATGATAACATTGATGAAGTCCACCAATTGTCCCGTGATGAAATTGCCACCATTCCACTACATTTTGCAAATTAACTACACTGTGGCTAAAGCTTTGAATGTGGCAGTAAATAGGCTTTTGGATGAGATGAAATAGATGGGATGGGGACAGCAAGATAGGCAATTGTTGTTCACGAATGGAGATGTGAAGCTTAAAATGCTTGACAGGTACAGGATAATCATCTGAACTGATAAAATATCAATGAAATTCTCCTGAGCAGTGACAATCTCTTTGCCATCAATAATAAGACCACCCATAGAGGACTCATGTCCCTAAAATAAACAAACAGCGGGGCCTTAACTATCCATTCCTTAAATGGATAAAATTTGAAACTTGAGATTTTTCTGATCAAAATCCTCCTTCTTCTTACTTACAATTCCATTAAAATTTCAAATTGTTGATCTTTTGTCAAAGTTGAGTCCTTACTCTAATTTAGATCTTATGGGATCAGACTAAGTGACTCTTGTGATGTGTATGATAGAAAGAAACTTGCTTGAGGGTAGAATTAGGGATTAAACATTACATCAGTATTACAGTAATGGAATAACTATATCGACGACACAAGTTAATGGCAAACTACTTAAAACTGAATTTACTCACATGTTCAAAGCAAGAATTAACGTGCAATTTATAACTTTTCTCATTTCTGTGTCTTTTGGAAATTGGAAATGTTCATCGAGCAACACAGCCACGTATGGCAAAGATAGCAGAAAAACTATGGCAGTACCAAGAGTGCAATTAGGTTTTCTGTATTCAGTTTCCAAATATGTATGCAGCCAAGCGACAGATTTCTGGAATTGTTTCAGATCTTTAACGTATTCTGTGCCAATAGAATAATAGAATAATGAGAAATATATTCTTTCATTGCATAATATTATGTATTATATATTATTCTGTCAGTTTCACATACCTGAGTGACAATATAACTACATGGATCTTGTAGACATAAAGTAGAGAAAATATTTCTTTAAAGTAGTGTACACATGAAATATATAATAGATCATTGACACCAGTTAGACAGTACTTGTGATACATACTACTAAACATTGGTAAATTCAACCCCATTCTTTAACACAATGGGGAAAAAGTCTCATTCTTCAACACTGTTGATTTTGGCCATCGGCTATGTTGATTATGTTAGCAGAAACCTCAGGTAAGAATAGGAAAGAAAATAAAGAGATGATGCTGTCTGGATTTACACTTATGTGTGAAATAAATTATCAAGTGGCACTCTATTATTAACCCCATCTACCTCCAGTCATTATTTCTTACCTTTAATTGAATACTTGAAGGAATTCATGTTTTGAAAGTGTTGTGTTGAATTATAGAACAGGTTTTGGTTGATGTTTAGTGTAGAATATATGCATTGGAAGCTTTGTTTGGTTTGGGAGAGGATAAAAAGTTCTCATAGATAGGTTAGATGAATCAATTACAAAATTTGAAAGGGTCTTAGTGTATTTCTGGTGGCTGTATTGAAGAAAAATTGTGAAAGTGGACTATGACTTGAGGCAATGATATAGAAAATCCTTC
Source organism: Haplosyllis anthogorgicola (assembly GCA_038406195.1). NCBI lineage: Eukaryota > Metazoa > Annelida > Polychaeta > Phyllodocida > Syllidae > Haplosyllis > Haplosyllis anthogorgicola. The sequence goes on from JBCAUI010436729.1 coordinate 8,037, forward strand.
TACACAAAAGCATATAAACCCCAACAGACTTTCACAACTGTCATTTTCTAATATCAAATAGCAGAGATAATTTAAATATTTTCTGTGGCCGTAAAAGTCCTGAAAGAAGAAGATGTAGATTGAGGTACAGCCAAGAATTTAATGTTGGACCGTTATCATTCAAAGAATAGGTTATCCACATTTAGCAACGACTCTGGGACAAATATGTCCTTTTTACGTTCACCAGGCGCCAATTTTACACCTTGGTGTGGTTGGTGTCAACCAATATTTTTTTAAAATGAAATAATAATTTCAGGTTCAACTAATATCTCACTTGACTGAATTGATTTTCTAATATTTATGTTAATGATGCCTTAAAAGGTATTTGACGGATAATAATGGACACATAAACATCGGTTATAAAACATGTCTGTGGACAGATGTCCCCTTTCTCCAAATGAATCTATTTCATACAGATATGAATTTTCATCTTCATTTCATTTCCCATATCTGCCTGTGACACACATTGACTTTGTCACGGGAAATGCCACTGTTACCATCAGAAGCTATCAGACTCCACAATAGACCTTCTTCACTATGATTCATATTCTCTGTCAGAATGTTCCATAAATACAATGCGACAGAGAATTATTCAGCAGTCTGATCTGTTCTGGACCTGAAGCTTTTGTACTCAGAAGATTACTTGGAATATGAGATACAGTTTGTCCAAGATGTGGATCCTTAGTTGGTCAGGTACAGACCCAATAAGAACGAGACGGAATAAGAGTCGCTTTGAAAGCGTAAAAGTACAGCTCCTGAAGTTTACTTTCTGAACAAATTTCACTTGGTCAACAGGTCAGTCTGGGATGCTATTGTTCTGAAAATGAAGATCCAAGAACGAACATTCCATCCTCCCATGATGGTACACAAATTTCTCTGATTTTGTTTGTAATAAAACAGAAACGCAGTGTTGGTGAAATAATCTTTTTATAAATGTTATAATGTCATCAAATTTTCGAAATGTTACAAAGACTTCAAAAACAGACAGATTTGTCGAAAAAAACTCTTTGTAATATTTGCAATACAATTAATTTAAAAAGCACTCAGGAATGACCTAATTAAATGAAACTGCTATCAGCTATAAAATTCTCCGTGTTGTCTAAATTGAACTTCAAGCAGGGAAGGTTTTACTTTTAAATAAAATGTTTACTTTTATTCTATTTCGCGCCTCAGGTGGAATAAAGTCCCTGGATCCTTCTCCGTCTCTGGATCTAAAGTTGATGGCATCATATACTTGCAGCTTAAACACATGGCCATTGGCTATGTAAATTCCTAGCATCTAACAGTGTCCTATTCCCCAACTAACTGAATTACCTTACATCAAATATGGTCTCTCATCAGACAAGACTGTTTACTTTGGAGAATGGTCAGAAACTTATCTTGGCTTAAATATCTCCAGTATTTCCAGGGGCTACAAATTCAATCTAAACCAATCTAGAAGAGGTCAGGACTTAGAAAATCAACCCCCCTTGGTGATTGTTAAGGTCTAGGTGCCTTTGCCTGTTTCTTGTAGCCATTTCTGTTGTTGGGATCTGGCAACTTCTGGCCAATTTCACCGAATATATGCAAGTCCCTTGATCCCTTCAACTCAAGGCAACAGCCAAGATAAATTTCACACATAATTTCAAGAGATAATACTGATGCACAAATTGGCCAGACCCATTATTAGCTTTTCAAACTAGAGCCATTGAGAACTGCGTCATTTGACGTTCCTATACTTTAAAAACACCTCAGAGTCTATCTATATAAGGTATTTATGTCCCCCTAGTATTTGAACAATCAATTACCCCTTGAATACAGGTAATCATTTGGGCCATTACCAAGGGTCTATATTATCCAGTGACAATAAATGGTATCTTATGCCTGGATATTTTCTTGTCTCCATTACCTTGTCATAATTAAGAAAGGTATTTAGTAGAGAAGGGCTTCTCGCCATTTTGGCCATGTCATACCCTATAATTTGCGGAGGCACGCAAGCATTTCTAATGATAGTACCACTGGTAAGGTGCTGAGGTCTCGGGACACCTGAGAGCTACCATACCCTATCATTTCCCCTGTCAACGAGGGGCCAGAGCTTCCCGACACCTACTATTAACCTTACATCTCACTCAACTTAAGGTGGACATTGCCTTTTATGTATTTCTCAAGGAATGTTGTCTATTATCAATTTTGCCTTGTGCACACATAAAAGTACTTGTCTTACATTTGATCAGTAGATCAGTTTTATGTCGGTATTTGTTTTTCTTTCCACTTCTTTGAGATAAGAACACAAGCAGACAGATATAAAGAGAACACATCAAGCACAAGCGCAAGCACAAGGGCACACACGCTCTCACGAACACAATCGCACACTCACACGCGCGCACACACATTAGCTGGGTGACGGTTTTACTAAGCTTTTTCCTGATAATGATAAATTCTGTCAACTACAACTGACCACACTTTCAATTGCACAAATATATATTCTTCATTATTTTGCTACCAGTAATTTTTAAGGCTATTCATTCCATCAAAAGAAACACCATCTCACTTAATTCTGCATAAAACCACATACTTTCAATTTGTCTCCATAATAGGGAGTGCTATCATGACTGGGGCGGGTCACTTTATCGAAGAATTTGTCTCCTTGTGGGGTAATAGCTCAAATGAAGACAAATACACTGCGCAGTTACACGCCTTCAGCAAAATGGAGAAAAGGCATTAGTTGATTGTAAACCCCGTATGTTCACCATGAAATTTAGCTTTCAGTATTCGAATTTTTCGAAAGTTTATTTATTTATCTGTTTCTTAATGTAGATATTTATAATTTCGTTTTGAATTTATTATTAACCAATTGTAACCAAAAGGTAGCAAATTAATAAATTTAATGACATACAATCATCTCCCTGTAAGACACTTTCTCGTTTAAAAGTTCTCATAGTTGCATAATATCATTTTTTACATTAAATATAATATGTGGAAAGCATTCTTGCCTCTCGCTTAGGTCCCTAGTACATTTGGTACCACAACTCTTCTGATACAATGAATTGTCTTGCACCTATTTAATTCAAAGAAACAGAAACACCAAGTTAGTCTGTAATTTATGATTTATTAACGGAATCCTGTATGTAGTCTAGATATATTTTACAGTTTAGATTTACTTTACAAATATTGATCCATACCGAAGTCGTTGAAATTGCAATTTTACAGTACTTTCGCAGTACTTTTTACCTGTTCTCTTGTCTTGCTCATCATCCATACTAAGCTGTTAAATTCTTCACCAAACCATTCCAACCCCCTTCTCCTTGGGTTTTAATTTAATCTTTGACAGTTATGACAAAAATAAGGAAGAATAGCTGTCGCGTTAAGTCAGTGCTGCCTCACAGAACACATATATGTCTTCATTCAAGGGAAAATAAACACGCATCCCTTTACTTGCAATGCTCATCACTTGGAAAATATTTAAGTAAACACTAAGGCGGACCCAGGCAAATTGTTTTCTCTATTCTTTAGCTAGGCGTAAATAATCTGCGCTATGTATTATTGTATGTTAAGCAGGGGTTTCTATTTTGACATGAACGAGCATAATTTGGTGACAATTTTCTTTACATTAAACAAATACATCGGACAGTGAGTCAGCAATTTAGATTCCGTATAGTTAAAAAGAGATCTGCATCAAGATGGTTTTAACAAGTTTAAAAGTTTATGTTGTCAACTTTGGAACGGGATATTTTATTCTAGTTGTATCTGACACTTCATATCGATATCTTATTGACAGCTAAAATTCTCCTGCAATTATCGGTAGGCATTTTATATAATACCTTGACACAGTTCAACGTGTTTTAACATGTATACCGTTTATTACTTAGATTTAATGATGACAAAACTTATAGCTCCAGTTCGTATGTTACAAGATCAAATGTAAACTTATTAATTTATTAATTTATTAATCAAAACCTAAATAACAAAGGGATTTAGGTTTTGACATAATTTGCCGTGGAATTGATTTAAACTCGGTGTGCTACAGTTGTATGAAAATGGAACGTTTATTGAATCATCTCCTTTTAAGGCACTTTCTCGTTTAAAAGTTCCAAACAATTATTTGACATAATGTTATGTTTTCATTCCAGTATGTTCAAGTACATCTTTACCTCAGTCATTATGCAACACCAGGAATGTTAATGTTGACCTCTTAACTCTGCAGTATTTCTCTACTTGCATTTAGTCAAGCACTTGTCACTTTGACTGCAGTGAATATAGGACCAATTTCATGCATAATAAAGCACGGAGAAATGATGATTAAGACATTATTTCCAGAACATGTGGGGAATAATAACAATGCTAATGACAGTGTCTACTTGATGGTTAACAAGATCATCTAGTGATCAGGTTCAAGTTCCTTTTCAAAAATGGACAGTTATAACATTGACAGATGGGGAGTCCCTGGGGTGCTGAGAAGGCTGTGTTGATAATATTACATGAGATTTTGCCTCTGACACTTGTCCTTATCAAAATGATTGAATAATTCTTCATTAGTTCTACCTCTCAGGCTTTACAATAACAGCCTCATCATGAGAGAGTGAAAGAGAGGAACACCCTTTAACTCACACTGCGATATTTTACGACATTTACCAAAAGTGTCATGGACCCACTTTAGACAATGGCAGCCATTATGGTTCCCCTTACAACATTGATCATGGGGTATATACTTCACCCTGCAACACACCCTTCTTAAAAACCCTTTTCGTTTATACCACTATCAAAAACAAGAGGATACCCAATGTGTATATGTCAAATTAAACTATGCACTCTACGTTTGATGGACATACTTTAGAATTCTTTTCAATGATGATGTCCTCTCTCTTCTTGTCAACGTTTACACTTCTCCAGAAAGAAGGGTTTATGCAACCACATCATTGCGTTCTGAAGAGCCATATCTGAATGTGACACTTTGACAATTGAAACTCTTAGAATAGAAATGTTCTATGTTCTCAACAGGTGGTTAGTTTTGATAGTCATGAATCAATAATGAACTCTTCTTACTTGATAAGGATTCCCCGATCTATTATCCTTTGCTACAAAATATTTATGTCGCCTATATAAAGTAAAATACAGCGTGTAGGTTTGTTTTGTCGTTTCTGTACAACAAGCCTCAAGATACCAGGTAGCCATAAACAAATATATGGACTTGACCAGCAGATTTAGCTGATCCAATATCACAGATTAGGCAATTCTTCTTGACCCTTGTTGACACTTCAAAATACCTCAGATAGACTACTCAAAAACCCTGTCCATCGGTGCTATTTCATAAACTGTAGTTTAATACTGAAAAACTGATCGCCAGTTAGGACACGAATTGCATGCATTTATGAAAACACGTTTTGCAATTTCAATATTACTTTAAAAGATGAATCATGTTAGCTAAATCACACAAATCAAAATCTCAAGATTTGGAGCATCCTTAAATAAATGAAAAGTTAATAGAAATCTATATAAGGTATTGGAGGACTGCCTTTCAATGAGGCATTGGTAACTAAGAGAGAGGTGTAGACTACTGAAGGGTTTCATGAATATATTCCCCACAGTGATACTGTTATCTTAAGAGGGGTTCCGTCAATGCAGTCCCCATGAGGCTTCGGTTAACGTGGTGACCATTGGCGCCAGTGGCTTTTGCGACATTGTGACCATTAAGGCTCTTAATAAACAGGATTACACGTACTTGAATAGGTGATAAACGTAAAAGAATATTGTTGTCAATGTCTGGTGCTTTTATCTAAAAAGACAGGAAGATGTTTTATCTGTCTTGTTTCTGTTTCGTACTTATCAGGGGCGGATCCAGGATTTGGTCAAGGGGGACCCCAACTTCTCAAGTGCCGATGTTTGCTGCCAGAGTGAAGCGAAGTCATGTGAGCACAGCAAGCAAGTAACAGGGTGGGGCCCCAGAAGCCCTTTTTATGTTTAATTTTTCTTTAGTTATTTTAGT
>JBCAUI010436840.1:0-14037 GCA_038406195.1 Haplosyllis anthogorgicola
ATTCCTTGTACCAATGCTTTTATGTATTATCTGCTTTCAGACGGTTCAGTACTGCTGAACTACTCAGTTTTTACATACGAAATAAACGAGTGAAAGTGTAAAACCTTTGTTTCTCTCAATACGAACAACCCTAACCCCACCGCGAGAAGAGCAAACCTCGACAATTGTAACCGCAAAATGAATTTAGAACTCTTACGCTTTGTTTTGAAATGACTTTTCTTTAGATCATTCTAGTTTCATTTACATAGCTACACAGATCGGTGATGATTCTTTCGTTTGCGACCACAGGAATATTCGTGCAGCGAATGTAAGCGGTAGGCCCGCGTAGTCGCAAGGATAACGCTGAAGGGTGGCGGGTACATTTATCTGTTACCCATGGTAGCCATGTAGTTGGTTCTTAGTACTCTCTTATGCTGTGTGCCCTGATAGCTGAAAAGGTCCGTCTTATATATCGACTGCTGCGGTGCACTCCAGTGGGGCGTGCTGTAGTACTCTCGGCAAGTGTTACTGCGAAAATCCCTCACACGAGTCTGCTTCATAAATAGGGCGAAATCTACTTTATAAAAGGTCTTTGACTTCTGTATCTAAACAAGTAGTAAACTTTGCATCCCTTTGGGAGTCTGTAACGATTTGTAGTCTTTTGTCTTCATGCACAAAAAAACCTGCAAGCTGGGTTGCCTCTGCTCACAGATTTGTCTCGGGCAAAACAAGATTCCATTCGCGTTAATGATTTATGTGACTCGTGATACTTAAAGGCCACTTTATTTCCTATAAAATGATAGTCTGCTTACAGTTTATGACACAGGGTAGTAAATCACAGCGGCATAGATGGGATTTATTTAAGCCGCTGCTGCTGAGGCCATACGATCATCTGAATGCCAATACGGGAAAACTTTAATGCAGCCGATCAAAGTGGATGACATTGCACCCGGGTGGTCGAGGTGTGTGGAGAAAACAACGGTGTGTTTATTGAATGGGACGGGGCCGTTTAACGAGAACGTGGCTGTTTTGTGTGTAATATGTCACGGACCAAATATCGCTGGCGTGGCCTGGTCGTATCTATCGTTACTTTATGCTCTTATATCGTTGTACTCGCAGGGGACCCGCGTTGCCATCTTTATATTACGTACCATCAATTCTGCAGTGAATATGTAAATCTCAAATATTTAGAAATAAATAGTTCAGTTCCTTATTAGTGGTAGTACATAGTATATATTATAAATCAATACTATCTTACAAGAGGTACACTACATAAAAACAACATTCGCTGCTGGATTGATGGTGAATAAACATGGCGACGTGGGTCACCTGCCTGCAAATCCGTGAGAGCAGCTTAACGTAACGGATGATACAGGCAGGCCACACAAGCCAATGACTAAATTCTACTCCGTTTTTAAACACGCTTGAAAATCATGAAAGTAGTTTCAGAAGTTACGCCCCAATTGATATGCCCAAAATTTAACTCGACTTATATTTCTTAGGCCCCCCTTTGGATGTCAAATGTTGAAACTGATGTGTAAACACCTACGTAAAGTTGTGTAGGTTAATTCGATTGGTAATTGTATGTCCCTCATAACTTGGGAAGTGCCCCGCAAGATCGATGGTCTGGGACAAAATGCCCTTCAGATTTGACAAGTAGTAGAAACACACACAGGTATTTTACCATCACGTAGTTAGGAAAGTCGTGTTTAGAATCCTGTACTTGGTGATTAACTTCTGCTTCCTCAACAAACAAGTCATTGGCGGATTTGGGGGACGCAGGAGCAAGCAGTTTGTAATGAACCAGGCTTGTTTTGGTCAGTTTTCTGATTGCACATTTTAAAGTGAACAGTTAAACAGTTAGATCTCTTTGGAGAGAATAACTATTTCATGTACAAGACCCAGACAATGAATTTGAAGAAGGATTTTACCAGTCAAGACTGGAACCTTTTTTGACTGTGAAATCAAAACTTTATGTCGCTAGCTACTACCTTTTCACAGTATTCGGTTCACAATCGATAGATTGTCAGTTCGAGCCCCACTGTGGGGCTAGTTTTAACGATGGGATGGTGTGTGACAAGCCAGTCATGACAGGCCGTGCGTGGAAACGGGTGATAACATAATAAATAATACCTTTACCTTTACCTTTTTACCTCAGTTGGATAAATTTCCCTCATTAGCTGCTAAACTAACGGAGAGATAGTGTCGTTCAACCTAGACTTAGAAACCCGATCTGAAAAATGCGCATCCATAATTGATAGAAACATGTAACAAAACTGCATTTGCTCATTATGGTTTATGTCCGTTATGGCATAACTGTCGCTAATTTAATAACTGGATCCATCAGACATCGAGACCCGAGGACACGAAAGTCCGTAGCTGAAACTAATATAATGAATGTCGAGGAAGATGTGTGTAACGTTCTGCTGATAATAGTTTTGTCACGTTTATAAGTAGAGTCGTCTGTCTGTCTGCCTATCGGTCTGTCTGTCTGGTTTGTTCAAAAAGAAGCTTTGTTTTTCCATGTTGAAATTAGGGATGGCAGGTAAACTGACGCGAAATCTAACCTTGTGATCCTAATTTTACTGTTTTATTTGTGCTTACACTTATTCCAGATACATATTTTGTTAGTTTGAAATGGTATTGATAGTTATGAAACGTTTGGCTATCACGGGACCAATGAACTTGTTAGCAACCGGTGCCCTACTGGGACCGGCTTCATTCAACGAGTTGAGATTCGTGTGAAATGATGAAAACAAAATCCAACATGACCCCCTCCCTCCTTTTTCACAACTTTTCGGGAAAATGGGGAGGGAGGGGGAGGGGGTCTGGGCCAACTTTTTTCCCAACTTTTGACACCGAGTCCAAAACTTCTGAAAATGCATTTTCCCTATTGGTGGGGGTGGGGGTGGGGAAGAACCTTAAATTTAATTTTTGATAGTAATTTCATAATCTGTCTCCTGCCAATGTGTACCTTCTGTTCATGTATGCATGTATGTATGTATGTATGTATGTATGTATGTATGTATGTATGTATGTATGTATGTATGTATGTATGTCTGTATATTACTGTAGACACTATGTCATAATTCCAATACACAAACCTGCATTCCTTTATTCACATAATCGATAACTGATCATACTTGTCTTTGGAATTTTACAATGAGAATTTTTTTGTTTTTCTCTAAAAAAACCCCAAAATCGGTCGCACGTCCCAGTGGTTCACAATTCAACAGAGGATGAAATTCCTATCAGTTTTGAAACAACAGCAGATCATGGAATTATTTTGTTCTGTCTTTTGTTTCAATTGATAGGAATTTCAGGAGCTGACAATATTTAACATCATTCTGTCGGTCAGGATTCATAAAAGTTTTCATTCTTTCATTCTGTGAATCAAATGCAGTTTTAAAAGGTAAACACACAAAAGGCTAACGCACCTATGGGCTCTCCTCTCTACTTACCTTTCTCAAGATAAAATTTATATTTCCACTTTTAGACAAGATGCACTTTTCTTGCAATACAGGCTCAATGTTATAAACAGTGGATTGTATAAAGTAGGTTGGAATTTAGCTGTGAATAATTTATCAGAACTGGATGTATTGATCACTTGGTATTGATCACCAGGAGCTGCTTCACAGCTTCAGTCAACATCAAACTGTTTACGGGAGCGCCCACTCAGCTTTAGGTTTTGCAAACAAAAAGGTTTCATAGTGCACACTTTGCCGCTTAATTCTAGCACCCTGATTAATATTGGTAACCCCTTTTTTTTTTCTTGATAGATATTTGCTTTTCTCCCTTATACGTTCTTTTCCGCTGCAGAAAATGTCTGATCGATCTGGGCGGATAACTATTTTGAGTACTGTGGCCTTCATGCTGGAATATTTTGGTATCTGCATGCGTCTTGAATACATTCACAGATATGCAAATGACAACACACTTACAACATCTTACCTCTTGCATGAGAAAAATTTTGTGTGACAAAAACAATGAATTGCTTGATCTTGACCATGCACGCAAGCTGAGTACGCACGCGAGCGACAGATCTATCCTGGCTGTGAAACTCTTGTGCAGAGTTACTCCAGGTATTGAACAGAGGGTACCAGACACTGACAAAATTGGGTACAAATGTCCGAAATAACGCGCAGTGCGCGTAGACCTAACCTCAGGGGTGCGCGATATTAACTAATGCAAATAATTCCAATCTTACGATGTGTTACAAACTAATCAGAGCATGCTGTATGGGAATAGAACACTATAAGACCACATGAATACTGTAGTTTGATTTCTTCGAGATACAAAATTTACAATATGACACAATTTGTGTATTTGTACTTCATGCGTGCATACCCGTAAAGCGACAATACGTCAATAAAATGCATGACCAATTACTGTGATCCAAACATGATATTAAATTGGCGCGCAGCATTTCCATGGTTACAACATGCAATAAGACTCTTTGGTGTAAGAACACAGAATACGTCGTATTTGCAGCCTACATCTCACTGTGGTCTAATTGGTTAGAATTAAGGAGCCATTTTCAAAGTTGAAAATAAAACTTAAACCTTTTTGGAAATTACTACTCACTAGTGGATCCAGGGTTTCCCGTTGCGGGCGGCCGTCCCGTTTAAGAGTGGGACACCAATCCTATTCCACCCAAAATTCAGCGAAATGTCAGGAAAAACTGCATGAAAATGAAAAGGATTTCAGCCGTGGGGGGGGGGGGCGCCTCTGGTGTTCCCCTCTTGATCCGCTACATTTTAATATAAACGAAAAACTTACCTGTAAAATGTTTTTTGTTTAAATAACTTTCTTAGACGACGTGTCGAGTGTACATTCCGCTTATGTAAAGGTACCAGTTGGTACAACTGTTGTCATACTGCAATAACGAAAATCTGTACGGAAATATTAGACATCGTCCTCAAGGTGTATTGAATGACGTTAATTGGCAAACTTGTCTGAACGTAATACGAGATTGGGCCAGACTTTTTCATTTGTTGGATTACGTTTCAAAGGTAGAATTTCTGTTCACAGTGGCTATCGGGAAAGAAAATATAAAATCTTGGAAACATTAAAATTAGATTACCTTGAAAAACCGTCTCCTAATTTCCCCGGATTTCCAGAAACTGTAGCAACCCTTTCAGTTAAATAAAGAGCCAATTCACTAATGCTTGAAAAATGTGGCCAGCTGCCTGCTAACACCCATTTACAGTGTACGAACGCCTCTATTGGCGGAAAAAGCAGGTGTCGCACCAGACGTGACCCCTGGGATCACTGCACATAAGCAAGAGTGCAAGTGGAAGTTCCACCATGGCCTTAAAAACCCATGGAGAAGGTCACACTAAGTCCAAAACAGTGGTAATCAGTGGCCCCACAAATGGACCCTTGTGCAACCAAAAATATAAATAAATTACATCAACAAGGTAGAACCCGCCCTTTGGATGCTCACCATTCCAGCCAATGAGGATCTCCCCCTAAGCTCATTAACATAATTTATGTACAGGGCTTGTCCAATCACAGAACAGAATACTGGTTATGGGGAGATCCTCCTTATCTAATCACAGGACAGAAGACAAAAGATGTTTGGTAGGATGTCAGTTATGTGACAGAATTTTGCCTTACAATTGTTAGTAGTATGATAATAAATGAGCCAACACCTTGATACGTACAACAAAGTTTATTTGTCTTTAGTTTAAAAACAGATCTTCGTCAACAAGTTCGCGTATCGTGATGGTGCAGGGTGGCGAAACCGTACACTGCTTAAAAATCCTACATGGGGTACAGTTGTTACTAATGGCGTATTGTTTCGCCACCCTGTCGTGGTTTTTGAACAGGATGAGTGAGACACTGATGATCTGTACAAATAAGAAAGAAGGAAGCCGTAACAAAGGAAGTCTTCCCTTTTAAAACCTCGTTCAACCTTGATTCACAGTTGCTGTCCCCTGCATGGGCATTAAATAATGTGAACAATTTAGTTTTCAGAAGGATTGGTTTTTTTTGTTGTGCGATTTTGCGATTTGAACAGGAAAATTTTACATTTTAAACAATATTCACTCCTTGCATCAATACAGTAGAACACCTCTTGGGCGGCCACAATAGTACTTGCTGTAAATTGGCCGTAAATTTGGTGTGGCCTTACAAATTGAGTACTTTTCTATTGTACTCAATAGGGTTGTCAATAAATGTCATCTGGCCGTATATTATAAGTAGCCTTTCAAAAGGGTGGCCGCTCAAAGAGGTTCTACTGTTGTGACTGTTTCTGACGCTTTCGCGACCATAGCGTTAAGTCATTCTCACGTTTACATGTATGAAAATGTTTATTAAATGGCACACACATACAATGAAAAAATCACATTGATAAGGAACTGTAGTGTCAAGCGCTGAATGGGGATGTCTTTAAAATCACAACTTTTATGTATTAAAACAACTTTGTTTCTAAAATGGTGAGGATAAAAGCAGATCAGTGCAGGAATACAGTGTACCCTGCTCAACTCGAGCACAGATAACTCGTAAATTTACCTTAACTCGAACCTTTTGCAATTTACATTTATGTCCCTTTTGTACATTTTTTCTTCAAATTCAGCAGCTCGAGCAGACTTCTGCTTATCTCGCACTTTTTTTTAGTTTCCCTTGATGTTCGAGTTAAGTGGGGTTCATTGTACACCTACACATAATATTGGACACTGGTCCAACCCTGAAGTAACAATTTTATTCCAAGTTATGAAGTAGACACCATTCTGAGAGGTCACTTTTATTTTGAAGGACAATTTGTCATAAAAGGGGAGTGGTCCCTCAAAGAGACACTGGCAAGGATCAAAGTGCGTTTTTGCCGGGACTGTCTTATCTGAGAACACTAAAATCTGCATTGGACGAACTACTGTCATCTACGTACTAATTTTGAATTGCCAAACTGACTTTTACTTAGTACTTTGTACCCCATTCGGAGAACCTACTGTCATCTACGTACTTATTTCAATGAAAAATGCGACTTCGCCTAATGCAAATTTTACTGTATATAAATCTCAAAAGGGATACCTAGTCAGTTGAATAGATGCAAATAATAAATACATCCACTTTTTAATCAAAATGAGACAAATACTACAACAAAGTAGATGATGAAAATGACAAACAGCGTGTTTCCACAACCTTAAACAACACAACTCTTAAAATCTAACGCATCTAATTACAAGAAATTGACGCGTTAAGCACCGTGACATGTCGGTTCATTAGCAACTTTAACGCAACTACATGAGTAACTACACTGCTGTTTAAGTTCATAAAATCGCGCTGAAAATGGCCATAAAATCATGTGAAGGGGATGATTTACTGGAGAAAACAAGTTGATATGACCGTATAAGGGGAGTGGCCTCACAAACGGGTGTCCACTGTACATGTATCTACTTCCGCAACGTTTGTTTCGGTTACAATGTACATTTCACAATAAGTTCTGAGTAAAAAGGGAATCATGACAATTTTTTTTGAAAAATAAAAAATGGCGCGAGTATTATTTGTGCTCAACTTGGCTGGATCCTACAGGTACTTATAGCAGGGCTACTTACGAACTGCGGTGATGTGCTATTTCTATATGACTTCAGAAAATTGCCCAACCAATGCAGGAATAAACAGCCTCACAAAAGCTACTCACAGTCGCCAATTAGGTCAGTACATAATTTTTAGGCCAGACTCTTCAGTTTTGTTGGATTATGTGGCATTAGATTTATTGACTTTTTTCTCTCTTTCTTTCTTTTTTAAATCTCAAAACGGGCTTAAAGTATGATTTTCAATTTTGGTGTACTGACTTGTAGTTTTTACAGTGATGTTCAACCGGAAATTAAGATTTTTTTTTTACAATTCATGATTTTTGGGAACGTAACGCAACGTCCTGACAATAAAAAAGACCTTGGCCTAAAATAACATTCATTATAAACAACATGATTTAAATTCATTAAAAGCAATGATGATAAGAAATGTTTACACATAAATAAATACACTTGTCCCCGGATAATTCAATCAATTTGATGCGCGGAATTTCCGATCGCATAAAACGGGACACTGAATTATCAAAATAAAACAACATAGTGGTCAATGTGGAGCCATGCGAAAAATTTAATCGAATTAGCAGGGTCATAGATTTATTCGAATTATCCGGGGACAGGTGTACTTGCACTTACGCAAAAACAAACAACCATGAAAAGAATGACAGCACCATGTTGATAGTTCTGCATTGTGTTAGTACCCATTTGTAAAATTGCTGGTGTTGGTGTTTGGATTACATTTACCGCCGCACTTTGAAATTCGGATTCCACAGATAGAAAGTTGTTGCACATGGTTAAAATATTGTCACAGTGACACAATCTGTGGTAAATCGAGTGGGAATTTTTTTCCCTCCCAATTTCAGGAAAATCCTTTCAGTGCAATGTAATCCATGTGAAAGCAAAAAACCTTAGATGAAGGACAAACATAATTTTGTTGATCTGCAGAGAAAGAAAGCAGCTACATCTGTCATTTACAACCACCCTTTGGGAACATTCCTTATGCCCAGTACGCAGTGAAATCAGTCTTAAAAAGACCACCGTATTTAGGAGGCCATTAACGACCATAACCACGTTTTCTACTTCTGTGCTTACGTCTAGCAAAGGAGGTTATTTTCTATGTTATTTAAGGTGAAACAGCTAAAGTCTGATGGTCTTGCAAAGGAAGATTGGTCGTGCGAAAGAAGGTCCGCCCGACAGGGAGTTCGTAAATGACAGGTTTTACCATTTTCTTTACACATTTATGTCTCCCCAGGATAATGTGTAAAAATGCCGGTAATAGATTCGTACGACCTGGGCACACTGATACACTGACATATGTTAAAAGATCTTTGAAAATACAAATCTTGTTTGTAAATTAACAATTTGGTCACAATTGCCTAAGTACTGCGCAAAGCCATAACAACATTTCTTTAAAACATGCAGTGTGCGCAGTTTGGTTCACAACCAGCATTGTAAGGATGTTATGCATTATTAATGTAGGAATATTGCAAATTAAACATGCACCATGCATTCTTAATATAAATAGTCACATGCGTGTATCATTCACACACTGGCTTATCAAATGATTATTGGAAACAATAACTACATATAAATGTGTCTTTTTACAGTGCACATTTATATACATACATGTATGTAGCAGTTGCATTGTATTTACTTAAAAAACGGTTTAACCATTAAACTGTACAGGTATAAATGCAGAAAAAATTGTACATTATGAAAGCATTAGTGACTAGATATCTTGCATGGTACAGAGATCATCACATTTCTGTTGTCTACCGATATTTAAATAAAGATATAAAGATGGAATTGTACATTTACGACTACACCTGCCAGTGTTACTGCTACAGCGCGATTACGGAGTGACATTTACAAATGAAGGCTGGGCCATCAGGTTGATCAAAAAAATTGTTGCAGGGTCCCGCAGATTTACAGTGTAGCGCAACATGATACAGTGCGATTTTACAAGCAAGAGCTTTGACAGCTAAGAATTTACACACATTTTGCCCTTAAAAGTACCCATGGAACTTATTGGATTCTGGATTCATAAAACTGTGCTGACTGCTTGGGTTTCAGCTGCCCGCAGTTCTCACAATGGATGAAATTTATCTCTCACTTAAAGAGACTAACATATCCTGCACACGCATTGCCAAGGCATCGAGCGGCTCACATAGTAACATTAGAATAACAGCACCAACTCATGAAGAGTTGCGCACTTCCTAAATGACGCATTGTCACCTTAATTAAATATCATCATGGTTAAAACTGATACAAAGTTGCACATGACCATGGAAATTTGCGCTATGATCTTTCAACAACAATGACTTATTTCACTGGGTACAATACCTCCCATTTATAGATTTTTAGACGCAATGGGAGTCAATCGGCAGTGTAAAAGTCTTGCCCTTTAGTTATTTGCAGTTGATAAGTTAAATTGACTACAGTAGGACCTCTTTTGAATGGCACCCAATTTTTGCTTCCCAAATGTCGCATAAGAGAGATTGTCACTCGAATCAGATTCAATCACACACATTTGATACCTGTATATTTGACGCAGAAAGTTTCGTGAAAGAGACATTGTCGCTCAAGAGATGTCTCTCAAAGGAGGTGTTCCTGTAACTGAATTGGATGGAATGTAGTTGGGCTTCATGGTAACATAGTTTACCCAATTAAAAATGGGTCCAGATGGACCTGAGCTCATTTGGAATTACAGTAAAAGATAAGACAACACAGGTCACAATATTACATGGGTACAAATAAAGTATCAAAGTAAGATCAAATCTCAAATATGTGATCTATCAAAAACACAAATATGGCTGTTAAATTGGAAATATTAGTGGTATCAGTTTTATATTTACTAGAAATAAAGGTGGTATACAGGTGCATAAGCCTACCAAACATGGAAGCTGTAGGCAGTAAGATTCAAAGAAAATAACAAATATGGCTGCCAATTTGAGAATAAGGGTCATAGCAATGTAATTTTTGGTAGACTTTGAGAAGGGATATATGTGCACATGTGGGTAAAATATAAAGTCTCTGTGAGCAATAGTGTGCTCAGGCCAAGTGTGCACAGACAACGCCGATGATGACAATGCCAACGACGATGACGATGACAACTGACGACGGACAATTCATGATTCTATAGGCTCTTTTGCAAGTATGCCAAATGAGCCAAAAAGTTGGTGCCCGAGCGGTGTGAGCAAAGATTTTTGATTTGTGAAAAATTCCTCATGTTCTCCAGTTGTAAAACCCGAGACATAATATTGATGTATAATCAGACATATTACCTTGAGGTTATGTAAATGACACTGAAGGATCGTAGAATGTTCTAATAAGGGTCTGAAGAGAGACCTGTAACGAGGTCTGGAACAGGTTATTTTTGCAAAATATGCTTGTGCTTTAAGGGTTAAAGGTGATGAAAATACGCTGTTAAACTTTTTTCTTTTCTTTAAAGATTTTGGTGGCAACCATAGCGACCAGCTGACCGCCAGTCTCTCTGGGTTTTCTTAATTTGTATTAACCTTATTTTGTCTAATCTGTCTAATTAGATGTACCAAAATTTATACCAATTTTTGATACCAATTTTTGGTTTTGTAATCAGTGTATGTAAATTGAACCATTTCCGGTAAAACTACCATATTATACTGTTTGAATGTAATCAATCTATGTATCATTTTTGCAGATTAGACAAATTAGAAAAAATAAGGCAACAAACGAATTTAGAGAAACCATTCTGTTCAGTAACTGCAGTACACAGAAATCGTATCATTTTGGAAATGAAGAGAATGAAAGAATTTCACGCTATGCTTTAGTTAATTTTTTTTTTGTAGGAACTGCCGTTTCATCCAGTACACGGAATTCGTATCAGAAGTTTAACAATAGCGCATCCAAAGCACAGCGTGAAATTCTTTCGTTCTCTCTTTGTTACTGCCCGCGTATGCGGGAAGGTTATTTTTTCAGTCATGTCTGTGTGTCTGTGTGTCTGTGATACGATTTTTGTGTACTGTCATCATTGTGAGTACTTGGGTCTGCTACTCGTGTTTCGGCTCACTCTGTGTGCTTGTTTGTGTGGACCAGGGTCCACTGATTAACCCTGTTTTGGACTTCGTGTGACCGTCCCCATGGGTTTTAAATCCAAGGTGGATCTCTCACCTGCACTCTTACTTGCTTGCGTGCAGTGAGCCCGAGGGTCACGTCTGGTGCGACACCTGCCTTTTCCACCAACAGGGGTGTACACTCACTTGCATCAGCCTGGATTGTGTTTCTACTGTGTTCTGTCTGATCGCGGATGTTTAAAACAATAAGAGTTTTTTGTATCACTTATGATGTTTGTAACCGACTTTATTGATATTTAGACCTATTGTCGTTATAGTGTAGCGTTGCTTGGCACTAGTTCCATATATAGACCTAATGATTAATTAACTCTAACTGTAGCTATGTAGTTTGGCACTGATAGTTATGTACTCACTTAATCAGAAATCATCTTTAATATATATGAGCAGCAAGTCAATTGAAGCGTGATGTATTATGACTGCAGCCTCATACAATACGACAATACCAAATAAATATTTGAAAACCTCTATTGATGAATGATAAAAAACAGAGATGTGTATTTGCCCTCGTATCTCTATATCTAAATATAAAGGCAATGACCTTGTCACGTACACACGTCGAAGTTTTTGCTTACTTATGTCTATAATACTACTAGTACCAACCCTCTGAGCAGCTCAGCTGCCCAAAAGGGGTTTCCCGGAATTCCACCCGTCGGAAATTACCGAGTCTTCCCAAATGGACAGACACCCTCGCCGGACGGACATAAATCTAGTAAACGGCACAAGGTCTAGACCAGGCCAATTTTTAATCATGATAAATGGATCCATAATGCTCAACCAACCCCAGCCACCAGTGGAGGGGTGTGTTTGTGCCATGCAAGTGATTCAGCAGTAAACGTCAGCAGAAAATTGGTACATTCTCCATTAACACCAATGTTAAAGTTTTTGGGCATATTTTATCCCTATGAAACGCCCAAATCTCAGCATGTAGAAGGAATTTTCCAATGAAATATAGTTTATCTGGTATAGAAACATTGCCAGATCCAGCTTATGCCTTTTTGCATTAGCCATTTTCATGCCTGTTTGATGGGCCGAGAACAGAAATTTTGAAGTAAAAAGACATTAACTGTACTATTCAGGGTACAGTTAAACTATATTTCATTGCAAAATTCCTTCTAATACAAAAACAACTTTATAATTGAATATGAAGGACTTCTGAACGTCACAGACAGGATGTGACAACAGGCGTTGTAACTGGAGGGGGGGGGTACTAACCTTGGAAAGCCCCAATTTCTGCCCACTTTTTATGCAAAAATCACCAAAAACTGCATGAAAATTAAGTAAATTTTGGCCGTATAGGGGGGCACGTGCCTCTCGCACTTCCCCCTTGGTAACATTTGCTTTGAGTGTGGGCAAAGAACTAAAATGATTCGGAAATTTGATGCAACGGACACCTTGTCACGTAACGATGTTAAATTATGCATGTGATAGTGCCGTGGTCCGCAAAATTCAAAATTCCACTTTCTATGCCAAAACAGGACGATCCCCGCTACAGCATGTCCGTCAGGTCGGCTAGAAGCAAGAATCGCCCCCCGTGCCACGCTACCACGTGGAGCGCCTTTTGGTTTCTATTTTTAGTAAATATGTACTGCACATGCGTGGACCAGTTATGACGTCACGCATTCCATGACCTCACAATTATGATGTGGCTACATCATCACACTCCTTTAAATGGCAGTGACCCTGCTATTCTGTTGTCTTTCTTTGCTAACTATTGTGACGAAAAGACCACACACAAACAGCGTGTTTTCATAAACCTTAACACACTGTCCTTAACGCCCAACCCTAACGCTGTAATGTTAGGCCTATGAGCCCAACGCTAAAGAAGTAGCTTTGGACTGTAACTGCACACGCGTTAAGCAATGATGCTGCTCGTTTTGTCGAGGAATCAGTCCTGTCCGATTCGTGGCCTCAACGAAAACAAGCCAATAAATGTCCGGCAGCTCGGTATAAATTAAAGGCTTTTTCGCACAACTAATAAACGAGTACCAGCACTATGAAAACATACTGACACTCAGTTCCCACTATCACACACATTGGCGGATCCAGGATTTCCCGTACTGGGGTGCCCAGCCCGTGGGGTGGGGGGGAGGGGGCGCCAACCCAATTTTCACCTATTTTCGACCAAAAATCGGGAAAAACTGAATGAAAATGAAGAAAATTTTGATCATTTGCGTGGGGAGGCACTCCTGCATCCCCCCTAAATCCGCCAATGACAGAACCTTACACACACTTGATTGCTTGGCCGGCATCCATGACACATACAACAGCTGAAACACACCGGTGGCTGCCATTAAGCATGTTTGCATGGTAAGAAGCTGCAGAACACATTGGCGGATCCAAGGGGGTGCCAGAACTGCGCGCCCCCCGTACAACCCAAAATTTCTTTATTTTCATGCAGTTTTTGGTGTTTTTTA
>JBCAUI010436951.1:0-14035 GCA_038406195.1 Haplosyllis anthogorgicola
TTTTTTTCCCCGATCGCCGCACTTTGAAAATCCTGAAAGTGCAATGTAATCCAAATGATTAAAAAAAAAGGCCTAATGTTATTGCTGATCGTGACATGTGTGCACATTGACATGTGCAAGCAGTGACACCTTTGTTTTTGTAATTAACTGTAACAATATAAATATTGGTCACAATTAGGATCGTAATTTGTCGGGACCGTCATTCAGTAATGTCAATGTTTACATAAGTAACCAAGATGTAAATTTTATTGCGACTACACTTCTGAAGTATTTGTCGACTGTAAGTCGGTTGTGTGAGGTTATCTTTGTTTTCTGAATAGGCTGCGCTGTAGCACAAAACATGTATAGCAAAGCACCTGTGCAATGCAAACAAGAGCCTTTCAAGTTCCAAGAAGTGATGAGAAAGCACTAGTGGGGAACGAACTCAGGACCTTTGAATCAAGCTTTTCCTGAATCGCCACCAAGCTCAGCAGGATTTAACCCGTCAGTAAACGTAACAAACTTACCCGATTCTCGCGGCTTCCTCTTCTGTACAAGAATGCACTGATAATATCCTGAGTATCAATACAGAAGCACCTGCCTCGGTGGGTGCATCAATAATACAGCATAACGTGCAGCATGCGCACTGTTCTACACGTCCTGTTTACATCACTAAAGTGGCGGCTACACGTCGCTGGAGACATCAACTTAATTAAATAGCGACGTTAAACGTCACGTTTTACGTTACGTTACGTCCCAGACGTTACGCATTCTAAATTCACCAGATTTTACGTCACCTAGTGAATGCCGTTAAATTAATAGACGTACCCTCTCCTCTTATTTTTGACCAAATTAGTCTAATGTTCTCTGCCTAAACATTTATGTCACATCTCCCGAATGCTTTTTAATTTCAGTAAAATATTTGTGTTTTAATTTTTTTAAAAGCAGCACCCCATCAAAAATTTGATTTTGACATCTGGGAGGAACCGTCACCAGACCTGATGTTACCGTCACGTTACGTCCTGACGTAGAATCTGGTGACGTAACGTTGTGGCGCGACACCCATGTTTTTACAGCGTAATAACGTGTTGCTTCAAGTCGCTAGTACGACAGTTTTCTCTTTCCTTACAAAATGCCTCCTTTCTGCACTGTTATTGGAATTAAATGCATGCGACAAACTACACAAAACCTGCAACATGATCACACTATGGATTATGTAAATTCACTTTTTGCGAACTCACAGGTGATGAAGCAACACGCGCCGAGTCTATCAAACGGAACTAGGAAGAGTAGGTGACGGTGCTAACTGTTTTCGGACCGAAGCTCTTTTGAATCTCCATCTCAACATATTGTTTTGAAATCTCTTGCCCGTGAAACCTTGGTGCAAGAGATCGCTAGTTCGATTATTTTGACAGCAAGACTGTTTAAGCCTTGCATCCCACCGAGGGTAGGTGGGTTACATCGAGCCACTTCTGAGTGCGACATCTGCTAACTTGGGAAGCGTACCTGGCTTGGACCTTTCCTCACATACATCAGTCAGGAGTCGAACTCCAAACGCAGTGGTGAGTTATTCTGTGAGATATGACAATTGCAATTTTTTACCTTCATCTTTGTTATGAAGTAAATCACAAATAGACTCTTGGGTTTCAACAACAAATTCGATAGCAACAACGCCTTTCATTTCGGCAACGATGGATATGGTATACAAGTATTTAAAATTTACATTCGACAGGCACACGCACAATGCGCTGACTGGCGAAAATTTCTACATAGTTTTCTTCTGCGAAATTCCCCTTAAAATTTTACGCACTGCTGTTATTATACAGTTTATAACTCTGCTATTACTGCGCGGCAAGGCATCAATAATGTAACTTCACTATTTGATAGAGACAATGACACAATAAAATCAAATTCTCTCTTTTTATCATTATATATTGATTTTGATTACCATATCAGACGAGTTGCCATGGTAACTCAGCAATAACACACAACACAGTGTTATTACTCACGCTGCACATCTGTGTCTCTCAAACAGCGCTCAGATCGATTATCGATTTTTTTCTTACGAATATTCGATAAAATTAACCATTTCAAATTGCGTAAAGAAAAAGCACTTTAAAAGAAACCTTCTCTTTCCCCACCGACGAAGCTCGACCTGGCCCCTTCCGAATTTCATCGACACAAAATTGGCGGTATTTGCCACCAAGCGTTTCATGGGTCAAGCGGTGCCAATGCCAATTTTCTCTATTTTATTTTTTTTATATAAAAGAGTTTTCGATTTTTTGACGTAAGTTGTTCAACAAGTTGCAATTGACAGAAAAGTCCCTGAGTTTATTGAGATGATGATTTACGGTTAATCTGTATCTCATGTGACGGTTATTGTATCTATGTGTTCAATACATAATGATAATCACTGTATGTAAACATAAGCTGTGCTCTTACATCCACATGTGTAATGATGATACTCGCTATGCGTACTTGCTGCTGTGCTTCGCATTAATGGTATGTAAATTACATTCCTTCATTATCATGGCTACAGACTCTTAGATTTTTTTTCAATCTGTAATCAGCCTTTATAAACATTAGAATTTTAAATTCAACACCTTGATTAACGCAACCCAAGTAATTTGCCCATTAACATTGCACACATTTTAAAAATGGCATAAAATGGGCTGGCCACGTGGTGGATCCATGCATATATAAATGTGTGGCCTCCAACTGGGTAAAACCAGGGCCATGTTTCTTGCGCGACATTACATGAATGGGAAAAATGTCTCAAATGTGAGTGGGGCTAGTGCTGGAGACAGAGTTAGCCTGTTAAACATTGTACAATGTAGAATAAATATCTGCAGTGAAAGTGCACGCAAGCGTCAAATAGTATGGGAAGAAGTTGTGTGGTGCAAATGTTTGCGTGACACAAAAATGTTTATTTATGGGTAAAGCAATTGGTAGTCCAGTTATAGTCAGCCAATCAAACAGTGCCGGATGTTAAAACATTCACGTAGAATGCAGATTCATGTAATGCACAGGCTGGGAAACTAGTTAAATTTTTTGTCCGACAAAATTGGCCTTTTCCTGCAAAATTTAATGTAAATTTAGTCCGAATATGGCATATTTTGACCAATTTTTCTCAATTCAGTCCTAGAATAACGGGCATCGGACACAAATTTTCCAGCCTGGTAATGCGTGTACAGTGGTGGAAAAAGTTGTGAAATGTTAATGTTGCACAATGTAAAAACATGTGCGCAATAAACGTCTTGGAGGGTTACAATATTTTGAGGCAATACGGTATGTGGAATAAACGTAAATAATTACCCACCGCCCTCTGCTGGATCCACTCTCTGTGGTCGAACACGATGGTTCCGCCCAGATCCTCCGTCAGCTGGTCCCGCTCCACGTGCTCGTACAACTCGTCTTGGGAACTGCACATTATCACCTAAAAACACGTGTGAATAAAAATAAGACGGTTAGCATGAGATAAGTTTGCTGACTGTGAGCGCGGACTTACGAGGAACCTACTGGATTTTAACCTTACAGGCAGATGCACACAACACATACAACCGTATGTATCAGACGGTTAGTGCAAGATTACAGGACTGACTGTGTGCACAGACTTCGGAAATTAGAGGGTCAGCATTAGGTTAATTTGCTGACTGTGAGCGCACACTTAGGAGGAACCCACTGTGTAGTAACTGTTCCAGCATAGCTAGGCACTTGGTGCTGGCACAGTTGTGCAAGCCAAGCAAGACAAGGTTTATGTATAGACTGTTGTCGGCACACTACAACCACCACGTTTCCGTATAACAGCCGTCAGGTTTCCGTGCAGTCGTGTAAGTTATGCCGATTTAGCCAAAGTTACCCAGAATACAAATTTCTGTCGTTTTAACGATCCTTTATTTTGTAACATACAAACCCTAAACATTTGAGGTGTTTTACACAGTAAGGAACCCTTTGGATTTGTAACTACAGCAAACGAAAATGTCATTAAAGTTTATGAAATAAGTCATCTACTCTAAAATCTCGTCAAACTATCCGCTTTTGGCTAGAATTACATCGGAAAAATTCATGGGAGGTACAACTTGTGATGGAAGTCGTCATTGCTACATTATTTTCTTCACTACTGCTTCATCAGTTCACTGCCTCACCATAGCCGCGTATCACACCATCACAATTCTAACCCGTGCACACAACTTGAAAATTCAAAATCACCCTGAATCAACCACAGGCACCGTGAGCATGGCGCACTGGCGTCCAGGACGCCAGATTATTTCTGAAATATTTTTTATTTATGCTTTAATACAATCTTTGCCCCAGTAAAATTTTGTGACGAATGCTTTGCGCGCCATGAAAACTTAGGTCTCGTGGTGCCCCCTGTCAATCAATGACATTAAAGGGTTATCAAAGCTAACTGCCGAATGTAGCGCGCATATGCTGTGCTATGATACAGACTATGCAGAAATAAACAGCCTCACATAATCGACTTGTACTCAAAAATAAGGTGATTTCTGGGACCATACAGGTTCAGCAACAGACTTTATTTACTTAATTATCAATTTATTAAAGAAATAAATATTTTCATACCGGGAACTTGAAGTCGTCCTTGACGAACTTGTAACCCATGTCGGTGAAGGCGCGCTGGAAGAATCCGGCAGGTCGCAGCACCAGCACCTCGTGCACCAGCCCCGGAAAAAATCCCTGGAAATACAAACAAAATTCAATGCTAGCACCTTATTGCATTGGCGGATTTTGGGGGGGGGGACGCAGGAGGCACCCCCCTCCTACAACCAAAAGTTTCTTCACTTTCATGCAGTTTTTCCCGATTTTTGGGCGAAAACGGGCCGGGCGCCCCCCCCCCTGTACGGGAAATCCTGGATCCGCCAATGTTATTGTACAGTTTAACCAGAACCGGTTTGAGATTTATTCCACTTTTATCATTAGCAAGAGACATTGACCAGTAATGCATCCTTTCTGCAGAGCAATTCTGAGCAGCATGGTTTTATTTTGTGAGATACCTACGGATATTCTGAGCAGCATGGTTCTATTCTGAGCTACATGGTTTTATTCTGAGCAGCATGGTTTTATTCTAAACCTGCATGGTTTTATTCTGAGCTACATGGTTTTATTCTGAGTAGCATGGTTTTATTCTGAGCTGCATGGTTTCATTTTGTGAGGTACTAACGGATATTCTGAGCAGCATGGTTTTATTTGGGAAGGTACTTACGGATATTCTGAGCAGCATGGTTTTATTTCGGGAGGTACTTACGGATATTCTGAGCAGCATGGTTTTGACGGCTCCCCAGCCACACTGACGACGGTCCACTATCAACATAAATCCCAGGTCCACGTCTTGTAAGCTGAAAATACAAATTCTTCTGTCAGTTAAACCCAAAATGCAGGTCATCCTGCTTAGCTGGTACACGGAAAATTCGAACTTATGCTTTGCTCAAACTTATTAAAATGTCCCATCAATAGGTTTTCTATTGTAAAATTGTCGTTTAACTGGAACTTCTGCTAAGCTTCCCTTGAGGGTCGAGCTAAGCGGGGTTGCCTGTACACAGTAACTGAATAAGAAACAGTGAAACTTGTCTTTTATGACCTTCGCGTTTGGAAAACCACTTGCCAGATTTGACAAATATCAGCATTTTATACTTTAATAAACCCGTGTTTTATGACCACCTGTTGTTTACGGGCGTGAATAATGATCATAAATAACATTGGGCGATTTGCTGTCATTTATGGGGTTTTCTTTTCCTCCGCAATGAAAACTGTCATTTACGACCACCTATTACACGTACACGTGGTTTTACGTTACTGTTTTGTGTTGTTGTTGGTGCTTTTTTTTTTTTTTTTTTTTGGGTTGTTCACAAATAAAAGCAAGATAACAGAAAAAGGGCGAATTCATAACATGCATGTAAGAACTGAAAAACAAAAACACGAAAATTTGCAGCATTGAAACTGTTGAGTTGAAGTGATCCTTAGTAGCTTCACAAGATCTGACCTAGGTTACATTACACATTTAAAAACAAGTGAACACAACTGCTGACAACAATAGCAAATTAACTTTGATATAAGCTCAGGTACAACGCGCTGAACCATGCTAAAACAAAGAACGATTGAGCAGAAAACGGCTGTACTACTACTTGTTGTAGTTGACGCGTCAGACGTCAAGCTACGTGTCGCGACGTTACGTCATCAGATACACTCCTCCCCAGATATATTGATATCGCTTATATCGATATCCCGCTTATATCGATACTTTTTTTCCGCACCAAATTAATAGACTCTCATGTTAATTGTTCTGCTTATATCGATATCCCGCTAAAATCGATGCTATTTTCCCGCACCAAAAATATCGATATATCCGGGGACAAGTGTACTACGTCACTTTAGGCAAGACTGTTTTAATTGGTTTTATTAACTTTTAAAGGGGCCGCGATGGAAAAATAAAATAAAATAATTCATCAAATTTGGACACATTACCTGTTTGATGTTTAATAATGTGATTGAGATTTATATTGTTTGAAACGTAAACCAATAAATCAAAGAAGTCTGGGTTTATCATATTTCAGTTTGACGCCGATTCTGGTTTTCTGACGTTACGTGACATCATCTTTACGTTACGTGACGTTGTGACGTTTACAATAACTTTGTTTGACACGTAGCTTCTCTCAAAGATCCCTATTCTACCTACAGGCTCAGGGATTGTAAAATACACACAGAAAAACTGATACAATAGAAAAAATAATATAAAGTTAAAGAGTTATGATTTATTTACCTGGATGATACAGAGCTGATCGAGCAAAAAGACAAGGAAAATAATAGTTACGATAAACCGCTGTTATCTCTGTCTAGATTCTAATTACTTGTACTTCAGATTTATATTCAAAGAATTATCATTCAATAGAAAGGGCCTGGACTAACGAAGCGTTAGAAGTTTGGGACTCACTAAAATGTAAAGGGTATTAGAAACAGTGCAGAACACAAACGAAGAATCCTTGGTCATTGCCTTTACTGATCTTGATAGACATTTTTAAAAGATTATTTAAACTCTATTTAATGTCTAATACAAACTCAACTCTTAAAGTCTAGTAGGATTTCACCAAAACATCAATTCAGATTGTTTTTAGGAAGGAAAGACATTTAATTTCTGAGGATATTTTTTCATTTTGGTAAATTCTCAGGTGCATGTGTTTAAGCAGCAACATTGAAGCTTTTGTTTAACAGGCCATGTGTATTAATCTGCCAAATGCATTTTTTTTATTTTTAGGCCGTGCCCAGGAATTCTTCGTTTCACGACCCGCGCCGCAATATCTACTAATCTAATATTTATCTTATTGTAGACTATATTATTAAATGATAATTTAACTAAATTATAAACGGAACGACTCGTTGCAGCAACAGAACCGAACTGCGCACAGTGAGACGGTAACTCAGGCTCTTACTGACTAATACGTGAACACAACCTGCTTTGAGCGACCACCTCTCTTTTAGGATTAATATTTATTGTAATGCCCAGAACTGACCCACAGATCCTTTTCTTATGACGGTGATTGCGCTGACCACGGTTGGGCAAGTTCTCTGCTGGGGTTAAAGTTTATACACAGCATTTGACAATCGATATATTAGTGTATCATGTGCAAGTCCATAATGTACGTCAAATTCCTATTTTTGTCTGTAGAATGAATTCGACAGAGTATGGAGTCTGTCTGCTCCGTTGCCATGACGTAGTTACGTCATTCGACACGCACATGACGTTACGTTCGACGTAACGACTTTTGTAATAGTCACATTTGATAGGACAACTCAAAGTAGGTTCTATTATACATTTTTATACAGTCGTCTATACGGTACGGATACTCACGCGGTATACTCGTCAGGTAGTTCATGACGAGTCAGTACACCGTCTCTGAGATCTCCGCTACCCCCTCCCCTACCCTACCCCACAGAGGTACGGATACTCACGCGGATATACTTGTCAGGTAGTTCATGACAAGTCAGTACGCCATCTCTGAGATCTCCGCTACCCCCTCCCCTACCCTACCCACCCCACAGAGGTACGGATACTCACGTGGGTATACTGGTCAGGTAGTTCACCACGTGTTGGTACGCCGTCTCTGAGATCTCCGCTACCCCTACCCTACACTACCCTACCCCACAGAGGTACGGATACTCACGCGGGTATACTCGTCAGGTAGTTCACCACGTGTCGGTACGCTGTCTCGGAGATCTCCGCTACCCCGGGGTTATCCGGAAACATCAGGATGGGAGACCCGCTCCGAGACTTTCCGCCTGAAATGAAAACAGTACTTTTAAATTTTTGTGAAATTCAGACCCTTTGTGCAGCGACTGGTTTGCCCTTCGGATTCCAGTAATTGCAGTTGTATCGGACCACCTCTTTAGGGTCAGTTTCACTGTGGAGCCACTTGGGGATTGGGACTTGTAATCATGCGTAAAATCTGACGCATTAAATGCCCTTCAGCCCCCGCTCCCCCATACACCTGTTGGTACAGTATTCTACAAGTTACATCCCACCCATTCAATGAAAACTGTAAGTGACCAGTATCGTGGCTACAGAATCTGTTCAATTCCCTGACTTTGGGGAGATGTATATTATTACCCGAGACGTAGGCCTGGGTTCGATTCCCTGGCTTGGTTGGGGTGTATTGTATATTACTTGAGACTTACAAGTCTGCACTCGAGTCCCTGATCTGGCAGGGAAGTATATTAGTTAATACCTAAGCATAGAGGCCTGGGTTTGATTCCCAGACCTGTGTTGGGGAGTGTATATCATCCGAGACAGGCCTGGGTTTGATTCCCTGACCTGTGTTGGGGAGGTGGTACATTAAGGCCTGGGTTCGAGTCTATGTACATTATACGTTACCTGAGACGTAGGCGTATCTGTTGTGAAGCGCATCAGCGACATCCAGCACGGTCAACGTGCACGCGCTCTCTCCCATCACATAGTCTGCAAGTACAAAAATATACACGTTATACAGGTACAAAAATATGCACGTTAGTAATGTTACCACGTTAGGACGGTGAGTGGACACGTCCGGATCCTATAATACTGAAACGTTAACAAGATACTAGCCAATACAAGAAGAACCAAGCACAAGTACGTCAGTAATGTCACTATGTGCTAAGTCTTTATTTACATCAGGGAAACCTGTCTTTTAAGACCCCTGTATTTTAAGACCATCTGTTGTTTACGACCATAAATTATGACACCACAGGGTGGTTATAAATTTTAGGGTTTCAGTGTCTGAAATCAAGTTCTCCAATGTTGTTTATAGTCATAAACAACATGGGGTATTAAAATACAAAACTGTTTACTGTGTCCTGTAAAATCAGGTCATAAATGGTAGGTGGTCTTAAACGCAAGGGACGTAAAAGACAGGTTTCATTGTGGCAGCAGCAGTATCACTGCTGTTCCACCTGCGCGATCTAATACATGATAAAACCCACAAACACGTACAAAACAAATACACCATATTTGGTGCTTTAAAGTCACGTTACCTTCATCACTGAGTTCAATCATCAGGTAGCCGTAACATATCCGAGATTCATAACAAATTGCCCTTTAAATCCATCTCCAAATTTGGTCACTAAATATTAATGATATATCTTCTTAGTTTCTGTAATTGACCTAAATATGGAAGAAACAGTCTGGGTGGACGATAATACAGGTCTGTGAGACAGCTGCTGCAGCTTCATGCTACATACTTGTCAATAAATGATTTAGTACTGACTGAGCCTGAAGCTGCCTCCTAAAGTGACTGTCACCAGTATATCATTTAACCTTGGGAGAAATCCAGACCAGTAAACAGAGGTCCTTTTAGGTTAATAAGGTCCAGTACAATGAGTTCTTCAATCTTAGGCCAAACGTTTTTTATTTGCTGAATGACCTTTCAGTACATTTTGAAAGCAAAGATCGAAAAATGAAATTTTAAACTGACTTTGCAGCATATTTTAAATGTTTCTGAGTAAAATTCGCACACATGACACGAGTTTTTCCTCGACATTCGACAAGATGTCAACTAAAATTACAGTTTTGTTGTATTTGGCCTCAGACGCGATTTCTTTTAGAACTTCTGCATTTTGAGAGCAGCGGAAAACGTAAACCATCAAATAAAAACGTTTGGCCTCACAGGGTTCCCCTCAGGTTAACGTAGTTCTGTGTAATGAATATTCTCCTCACTCTAACACATCACCGGGAATTCACCCGACCCATTCCAGGCGGCACTTTGGGACACTTATTTCTAAAACTATGAAATGAACTTTCCGCACACGGTCAATTCTCCTTAAATGAGTATTTCCTATGAGAATAACAAAAAGTCCAATATCACGATAGAATGAAGTAAAATTATACCAAGGTCTATGTCATTTATAAGGCTTTTTTATTTAATTGTTTGGATTACATTTCCTGCCGCACTTTGAAATCGAAATTTCAAAAAAAAAATACGCAAAAAACTCACTAGGTTGAAACATGTTGTGCATGGCAAGATTTTCTCATCATAATGAGTTTCATCATGAGATGATTGGGAAAAACTTTAAAATTTTATTGATATTTATAAACAGTTTGGCTTTTTTGGGACCAAGTTTTTATTCTTATGTTTTTTCCGATCGCCACACTTTGAAAATCCCGTCAACGCAATGTCATCCAAATGATTTAAAAAAAG
The DNA here is from genome assembly GCA_038406195.1 of Haplosyllis anthogorgicola. Classification (NCBI taxonomy): domain Eukaryota; kingdom Metazoa; phylum Annelida; class Polychaeta; order Phyllodocida; family Syllidae; genus Haplosyllis; species Haplosyllis anthogorgicola. Next base: position 10,659 of record JBCAUI010436951.1, read on the forward strand.
ACTAAGACGGAAAAATAGGAAATACCAGAAACATTACATTTTCTGGTGTGAGGACGAAATCCAGATACCAAATGCGAAGTCTCCCTTATCAATCGTCGTATTGGTCATTTGTAACCCAGTGTCAGAGTGACCCTGGTCACTTTTCCCCCAGCTCCCATGGAGCCTGCGACACTGGTTTTCGCACAATTACCTTACGTAAACTGGATCATGTGCAGAAAAACTCAGATAAATTACACGTTTCAAAGAGCAAAATTCGTGTAAATCCGTCATTAAGTAATAGATAATAATCTGTTGAAAGTCATAAAACGGATAACACCATAGTATGATACTATTACATGATCAATACTACATCACACATGCATGTCAGCATGCATCATGTGGGTTTCATGGTGCTTTTCTTAAACTTCAGAGTGTACAACAGATTCCAGTTCACAATTTTAGTAATGTGCTAAATATCTCACTAAAATTACAACTTCCAGTAGATTTACTGTTTTCTGTAAGAAGTCTGCGTGTCAGCTTAACACCCACACACGTTCTCATATAGACACCTTGACATCGCATCACAGACAGCTAGAACCTGGATCTGTCTAATAACAAACTGTGACATCGCATCACAGACAGCTAGAACCTGGATCTGTCTAATAACATACTGCAATTTCCTATCTCTCCTCAAGTAGTCCTGTCCAAGTTTCTCAAAAGAAGATGTTATTCGGTCTAACTTCAGTAATCTTAGTCCGTTTGGATTCATTCTTGATCATTTGCATGTTTGTAGGAAATTCACCCAAATCACACGTAAGTTCTTTTCCTTAAAATCAAACAATTACATAGACGTGTAAAAACACGTTGAAAAGACCTTTAAATTTTATTACAGGTAATTGTCGCACTCGAATCTATTTTTCGAACCTTGGATGTTTTACTAGTTAGTGAAAATACAGTGGAACTTCCTTTGGGCGGACCTTCTTTTTCACGACCAGCCTTCCTTTGCAAGACCACCAGACTTTAGATGTAACACATTAAATTACACAGGAAATGACCCTCCTTTGCAAGACCACCACCCCATTGACGACCACTTTTCTTCCCAAAATTGGGTGGTCGCCAAAGGAAGGTCTCCTGTAACGTAAAATAATTTACCTGCAGGTAGGTGGCAAAAATAAAATCCCTTCAATCAATTAAAAACAGAGAGTAAAGTATTGATCCCAACCATTAACAACCGTGTAGAGTCACATTACTGATGTATATGTTACAACTGTATTGAACTGTCGTGTATTTACCGCGGATCTCACGTCATTAACGTTACGACCAGCTGTTAAAACACGTGTTATTTATTAGAAATAATGGTATCACAATAAAGCGACACCTGGCCAAAACACTACATGGAGACACGATAACTGGTCGTCGAAGGACACTTTTGGGGAGCAAAAGTTGGATGTCGCTCAAAAGAGGTCCTACTGTACTGTGTATAAAACTATTGACAGAAACGCAATTGAACAAAGGTTCCTTCGCAACATTCAAAGGCTTTTTAAACCAAATATTTAGTTTTCAAAAGCGAAATATACTCGATCTAAAAGATTAAAAGTAAGTCTACTACTGGAGAAAACTGACAAAGCAAATTTTACATCATGACTTTTGGTACAGTCTTCCTAGTTGCCAATTCAGTTCAATTCTAAATGACATCCCCATTTTTAAGTCCCTACGCCTGTCTGTGACGTGTCGTTCGCCCAAATGCTTTTCTACCAATAACCGCCACAGTGCTCTAAGCGGTGAGATTGCTTGGTGAGTGGAATGCGAATAAATGGATGTTGTAAATTAACTGATATGACGGCGACACAATAGAGACGGTGATCGAGTTAAGTGTCGGAACATCGTCTTTATGTTTTTGCACCGAAGTGAGGATCCGATAAGATAATGTGGTGATTAGGTGTGCGTGCGTGCGTGCGTGTGTGTGTGAGCGCGTGTCTGCCAGCAAGCTTACTGATTTTCTTGGTTAATTAATTTCCTACTTCAGGATTAACAAAGGAAATTCTAAAGCAACGGTGCAACTTTAAGTAAGTCTGCTTCCTGTTGATCCACACTGACGACCATCTTATCAATTGAATGTGTGAAATAAAGAATAAATATATGAAATGAAAGTGAGCTAGCCCACTTCTACACGTGTATGCTGCAAAATTACTAAGTGAATACATTTATGGACTGCAGCAAATATCACCAAAACTAAAATGCTTGCGACTAGGAAAATATCTTTTCAAATTATTCGTCCCAATAAACATATTAAAATGACAACAGAAATAAAAAGTTGCCATCAATCGACAAATTCGATCTTTTGGACGTTTCTATTCGGACCTTTTCATCCGTCATGTCTCAGCTTGAGATCCGCGACACAATAATTACATGTGATTAATTTTCCAGTGACAAGTATAAGACGAAGAGTCATCCTCCCAACAACATGACATCCAGCCGTTAACTCAGCACAATACAACCATCACAAAAACCACGTGTAATTTATGCAGGGGCGCCACACGCTTTTAAAAACCATTTTCTTTGTCAAGGCCAGACTTTTTTATTTATTGGATTACGTTTCGTCGAGGCAATATTTTGGGGGAGGCAATCAGAAAAAAATGTTTTTAAAACTAAATTACACAATTTTATTTGATGTTGAGAAGATACCAAACCTTGGGGTTTTTTATTTGATTTGATTTTTAAAGATATTTTGGGTTTTTTTTAAAAACTATTTCTGAATTTTCAGAACATCGGGAAATTTTCTAGCTTCCTCAAAAAAAAAAAAAAAAAAATTATTAAGCATTTTAACAGAGGCTTTGATCTTACACAATATTGACAGAACCTTGTTCACAGTATTTGCCTCAATCTTTACACCACACCCTGATCGGGTTGATCTGTGATCCGCGACATTTGACTTCCCAACCAGGAAGCCAGACACAGAGACGACACGGAGGGTTTAAACGTTTAAACGGGAAGGATTTCCTTAACGGTGCTTCTGTACAAACACGAGGCATGAAGCTTAATGTTGACGGTATATTTGCTTTGTTTTTTTTATATCTGTTTCCTTTTTAATTAAAAGGCAAATTGCAAACAAATTGAAAACGAGTTTATAGTTGTTCAATTGCTGTCTATCGAATGACAATACCGTTTTTAGCGTCATTACGTCAAAACGTCACAACTTGTGACGTGTGTTTCCACAAAATACCTCAAAGCACGACAGCTATAAAATTACAAAAATAAATAATGCGAATTTCAAACTTCTTTAGGAGCCCCTTTTTATGCGCATACTAAGTCCGAGATTTGCGTCGCGGAAATTGCGTTTTCTCTCTTGGGGGCGACTGCTTCAAGGGAGGGGGTGGGGGGGGGGGGGGGGGGCTGTG
>JBCAUI010437062.1:0-14032 GCA_038406195.1 Haplosyllis anthogorgicola
GCTACCTCAGCTGTTAATAGAATGTTAATAAGTGTTATTGGAATGAAATAAATGTAATAAAAATGGCTTTAAGCTTTTGCTTGCTCTTTGCATTCACTCCGCCTCACCACCGATTGATGCTAGTCGACATAACTAATATTGCTACTTTTCAATGTGATGATTACCTGGCAATATAATTTTGCTATGTTAATTAAATGATGTTCACATAACAATATTTTATCGAATATTTGACAATAGTATCAATATGAATGTGTCATGATAATATCAGTTATAATGTTGTAATGCGAGAAGAACGAGGAAAGATACGAGTAATGTCACATAATGTTTTTTACATCTCAAATACGTCTAAGAAAAGTTTTATTACAGTAATTTACGATTAATACACCTCAATGCAAGGAAGTTCTACTTATGCTACAACACCGCACCTTGCACGAACTCCATTACATGTCCTTACATAAGCGATCAATACGTTCTTTGTGTGAAACCCTTGTTTTTAGTTCACATACTCCCACATTTGACACATGTGTCCTTCACTCTTCTTGGTCATATCGCCAAGGGACTCTGAACTAAATATGTCACGATACTTTTGGTCCTCCCACATTGCAGTCGAATATCTCTGGCATATGTAGTCAAAATTGGTGCCGTAAAATGTAAAACATTGTAATAATAACACCTTATAACCTTTTATGAAGATGATAAATAAATTTAATTGCCATGCCAAAAGACGTGTATACTGCATCTGAATGCTTGAGATGCAAATTGTTATTGTCCCACAAGCAATAAAACACATTTCCAAAGTCGCTATTGTTCGAGTTAATTTCGGAAGCCACTCTGTTGCCTTGATCATTGTCAATTGTGGAATCTTATTAATTTAATTGTCAATTGTCTCCATCTTGTCAGAAAGAAATGGGGAAACTCTTGCATGTCAGTGTGTGGAAGGCGCACTGTTTTTTTCATGAATACATGCTTTATGAATGCATACCAATGAATAATAACGTCAAAAATGTGTGGATAGACATCAGTGCAAAATGATAGATTCAGTAGAGCATTTCCAATTAAAACTCTTGTTCCACTTTCAATTTATAGCATAATTGATAATTATAAAAATAAAGCACAAAGTTTTTTATTGGCTTCAAAATGATTCTTTAAAGGACCTCTGATTTTGTACGACCTAAAACAAATCAGCATAACGACAAATTCTATTATCTTCTTATTCAAAAGTTTTTCAAGCGTATAACAAATGAAGAGAACTGAAGATTAAGCTGGTCATAAGTACATTTTCAACTGCGAAAAGATCGCCGTCAACACAAAGGCTCGGTGGTGGTTGTCCAAGAATAATTACAGGAACAACCAAGAAACGAGAACCATATTACTGTACAAATAAATCAAATCAGGTGACAGTAACAAAATATCAGACATTGGAATTCTATTCAGTTTTAAAACAGTCGCACATCAAAAGCACGTGGAACTCTTGTGTTTTCCCTTTTGTTCTGTACGTTCCGAAATTAGGAATTTCCTGATTTGAAACGTTAATTCCTTAAAGGTACCCATGATTTATAGTCTTAACAGAAAATTTGTTGATGTAAAGCCTTAAAATAGTGCCTTTCATCACATATAAACCGAGCTGCTGAAAGCCACGTATTCAAAACGCTCGTGTATCTCTTTCTCAATCTCGCCCAAAGTTTCCACAGTCATGACTTAAATACCATTGTTTGGCAAAAATTCAACCCACGATAAGTTTCTAATTCGGTCACATTCTTTTTAATGACATGAGGGTCGTATTACTGTATCGTGTTTATAGTTCTATGGGCAAAATGCAATGTAGGGAAGTGACGTTCATGGTGTTTTCTGTCCGTTAAGTCACGTCCTTCACTCTAAGGGGACATCAGAGGTACGCTTCCTGTTGTTCTGGGCGATTCTGTTTAAACGATTTGGCTCCAGTCCGTCGGATTTAGTATTTGGGAATCAACATGATCTATTTAAGTAATTTTAATGCAGATTAGACCCTCAATCAATAAAAAGCCAGATCCTATGTTTGTGCGCACTTTAACCCAATGAGCGCATGGAAGTCAATATCCTGAGGGTAAAGATAACTTGAACTATGCTCTGGTTACAACATACCATTTCAAAGAAGGCAAAGGCATAATTCACCAAAACTTGGTGTCGATCATCGCTTTTAGGCGCTAGAAACAGGTGAACAGACTACATCCCGCGCAGAATTCGTCACTTCTCTGCATCAGACGTTGCAGTACAAAATACTGTTGTCAGTTAAGTACTGCTGTGCCCTGTTTACATCAAATTTTGCTTAAGCTCAAATATGCCGAATTTACAATTTACAAAAAGTTGGTGGACATTAGTGACAGTGGCATGACTTTACAATTTCTGGCCGATCACTGAAGTTAAGCAACAAGGACCTGGTCCACATGAACTGGCGGAAGGTGGTTACCGAAAAAAGCCGAGCATGGCAGAAATCAAAATCTCAGAAAAGGTGCCACTGAAAAATCTTTTGATGTCGGGACAAAACTCTTTCAGACCCGTTCTAGGCCACTATGATAACTCACAATTTAGTACTGTTAAACTCAGAACAGTTTGCATTGTATGTTTTATTACTTCAAAATTAGAAAAACAGTTCCGGAATTTAGAGATTTTTTACATTATTGTTACATTGCAAATATTATTCCCAGTAAAATGGCAATGTGCAGTCTTGGTCAAATTAAGATAACAAGTATGGTAGACCACTCTAACCATGGTTCGCCTTTTTCATTCTTTGTAATTTTTTTTTTTTACATTTTTGTGTACTTCCTGTTGCGTCACATAAAATGCTAACTGTACCTTTTGTCTACCATTTCCGCCTTGAGGGCGTATAATTACACAGGAAAAAGTTACATCAAATATCCATTATTCAAATCCCGAAGATATTTAAATGGTACAGCACCTGGTAATTACAGGTTTCTTTTGTAACAACCTGATTTCATTCTGTTCGTTAACTACTTTGATTCAGACTGTTGGACTAATGAACAGAATCAAATTCTTTCACCGTCTCCTTCTGTTAATATACGTCTTCCTCTTCGTACTTGACAAAACTTAAAGCTTTTCATGTTTTATATCATAGACATATATACAACATACCATTTCAAAGAAGTAGTTCATCAGAATAAAGACTATTCTTTCTTTCCCTTCTGTCTGAAATGCTGAATCAAATATCACCCAATAAATGACAATAATTAACTTTTAAAAAACATGCCGTATTTTAGAAAAATCTGTTCAAATAAATAAATAGGCTGCCGAGATGATTTCTGTTTAAATGGAACAAACCTGTTAGAAGTAAACAGGCGCTGTAATATGATGGGTGCATACGGCGCTTAAGATGCCTACATTACCATACTGAAATAAATAAATAAATTCCTGACAACTTGGAGGTTTGGTGCATACATCTGTCACTGTAATTACACGAATGCTCAAGTGTAGCCTTCATTTATGAGCTAATGATGTAGAGTTAATATTGCCCCCATATCCTCATATAGCTAATACGTGCTGACAATGTAAATCATTTTCGCTGTTAGAGAAAAATACACAATATCAATATAAATGACTTTGATCTGTCAGGGAGCAGATTACATATGGAAACCATTTTCACAATAAAGGAAAATAAAACTCGTACAGTTTCATTCCCATGGTGTTAATAATAATAATAATAATAATAATAATAATAATAATAATAATAATAATAATAATAATAATAATAATAATAATAATAAAAAGGCCAATGGGAAAGACCATACGTTTGTTTCACATAAATCATTTGTTTATCTTATACTTATTTGCATGATGTTTACATAATACAAAATAATATCTTAGTGAATTCGTTTTCGGGGTTAAATTTTGTTGAATTGTGACAACTGTTTCATATTAATTTGTGACAATTATTTTGTTGTTGGAATACCAGATGAAAAGTACAGAAAAGATCTCATAAAATATGCATATATCTTAAACAAGTCGCAAAAAAGTGCATTACTTTGGTTAATCTTGCGGTAGGATTCATTCAACTATGTAAACAAGCTGATGAGGCGTATTCTTTTTTCGGGTGAGAGAATGCTAATGTAACAAAAAACGAGCGTGAATAAAAGATTATTTCTTGTTTTCGAATACGATGACAAGCAGATAACTATTTAAACAGTAACAAGTTACGAGAAGAATTCTGTTTTAAGTGGGACAACGTTATCAATGTAAGTGGGGGCAAACGTTATTATAGGTTCACCTTCTTCCTGAACATCCACCAACAAGACCATAACAATGCCTCTCATTTTAGCCATTTATTAACTTATCCGACACAGAAGTTTGGACAGAATGTAACGAATTGATAATAGTTTTAAAGAACAACGGTTTATCAGAGTGAGTTCTCAGTACCCAAAATAGCGTAGATCCATCAGGCCTAGCGTACAAGAGCATATGAAAGCGCACATACGACAAATGCAAACGAGCACTGATATATTTTGCAATCTGCTTTTTTTTTTTTAATCTTTAAAACGTACATTAAGTTACAAATGCTACTGCTCTCTGAAATGAGTATTCCATATTCCGTAAAATATTATACTATAATAACGCATGACGCATAGAAAACATACATGTGACGATAGCTAACATAATTATTATAGTGTAAATTCTAACGTCATTTGCTAAAGGAGATGCCCTACGCTGTTATGCACACCGACGCGAAATGATTCGAAAACTTGAACCCGAAGTTCTGATGTTCACATGGGAAGAAATGTTCGCTGATGGTTCTTTAGTGTGACATGTGTGTCATAGACCTGTCATGTCAATAACAATAGGAACATTTCTGTTGGGATAATGGCAAGTTACATATCAGATAAGTAGACCAATCTCCGTGCACAAAGATGTATTATGTTTTTGTAGAGCAGCTGGGTAAACAAGAATTTTACCGTGCATGGCTTTTCAGAAGAAGCTGTAAAGAACAATTTCAACCTTGAATTCTGTCCTGAAAAAATGTTTGCCGTTATGACATAAACTGTTCGGATACCGACCACAAACATCTTCAATTCAATATGTACACTGCAGCCATCATTGACTGTGCAGTAAGATATGTCCAACGAATGGGAAATAAATGAATAGCCCTGTATTATTTTCCTTAACCTCATACCCATATCAGATGTGAAAATTATTGTTTCCCCTTATGAACTCGGTGGGAGATGCAAATAATTAAATTATCCTCCCACAACCAACAGAAAGCTGTGTTAGTGATGAAATAGTCATGACACTTCAGTTTAGCTTTTCAGCCTAAATGTATGCAAATACCAGTCAATTGGTTAATATCCCTCACGGTCTGACATGTACTCCTAAGTACACAGTTTGATCATACACTGCAGATAATGTTACTTCCTTAAATACAACCGTGTATGTTACTCTCAACCTGTTGATATCCCCAGTGAGAAATCACATATCAATCCTATTACTGCTCAGCCAAATTGGTTTTCACATAAGACTCTTTTATACTAAGCAGCAGCAGGCTTGGCAACAAAAGAAAATACATATTGCATATTGGATTGCTTAACAGGAGATTCTCAATATTCAAGTAAAATGTAATTCTCAATCAACATTTTGTATTGCATCGTCACATTTTGGACGTTTAAATCGATAAAATGAATTGAACACAGTCGAGAAAATGTTTTGGGGAATCTCGAGCGTGTCACATGGTGGTAATTATTGCTTACCAGACAAACACAACTTCCAAGATTCTATTTGTTTCCACTTAAATTTGCATATTCAACCACTAAAACACGACTAGGTATATAATTTCATTTCCCTTTTCCTATCTATTCAAATTTGTTTTACAAATTTCACTCTAATTTAGATTTATATTTTTTGCTGTTTGGCTTAATTAAAACCCATCTTACCATATCTATTACGGTAAACAGATAAATGTAATTAACCGAGCTGTAAGATGATATGGTAATATATTGCAATGAAATTAACCATTGAAACAGCGCTAAATGTAAGATTTCAATTTCCTGTAAAACGCAACTCTATTAAATCAGCTGTATGACAGAACAGACAGTTACACATTTGCGAAATTACTTCGCTGAAATGCCATCCATCTCCTTGCGCTGGTGATTTGAAATACTTGCCAATATTGTGTTGTGTCTTAGCATTTTCTTGTTATTTTTCGATAATTAAAACTGACGTATATAAAATCAAGGACTCTTGTTTAGATATGAAATTTTCTCGCTGTTCAATCTAATATGTGAATTATGAAGTTTGTCGTGAGCAGGCGTGTGAGGTAAAATGGCGGCGCCCATTACAACTCTATTATCGCACACTGGGGCATTCAATGGTTGGTCAATGTGAGAATCCCCCGGATCCCGGGGTCGGACATTAGTAGACAATTATTTCAACATACAAAAATCAGTACGTGATGCGAACCTTAGATAGAATAGGATTAGGAAACTGACCGTGTGTACCCCATCCAAGCACCACGTGATATAGCAGTACTGTAACATATCCAAGAGTAAGCCACCGCATATCTGTCCTTCTGCGTCCCTGCAAGTAAAAATCACGTAAATAACATGATACAATGCGACACATATAATGACGATGTAATCATAAACAATTTTCTCTTGCAATTTTTTTTTTGTATTTTTGATGGTTGCCCTCAGTTTATAGCGCCTAGGACTCCTTAGCCTTACAAACAGCATGATCAAGATGGTACAGTTGTCATACTAGAGTCCGGAAGATTTTTTCATATTTTTGAAAATGCAAGCCTGCTTGTATAAACCATAGCTTAATTTAGAATATACGCTTTCAATTTTGAACGTCAATCCTTTGATGCATTCCATAACAGGTTGATTTGTAATAGAATGCAGAAAAACGTTTGTGTGACAAGCTATTTGAAAACAAATTATGTAATGGCACTTCGTAAGATTACAAGATTCGAGGAAGCTTCATTGGAATGAAGAAGGGATTAAGGATTTAGGATTTTAGAAAGTCTACAGCTTTCAGATTGCAAGTAAAACAGGATTTCTGTAGTCCATTTATTTCACCTTTTACATAGAACGTAGATTCCAATGTAAGAATCCAGGGTCTGCCTATGCAGCAGCATTGCCTTTGTGAAAATGAACATGTGTCGTTTTTAATCTTGAGACGAGCCATTTCATGTATCTTATTCATCATATTTTGCATCAAGATATGACAAAAAGCAATTGTTTAGATTTAAGCAGTCGTGAAATACAGTCAAATCTATGGTATATCATTTTTATTAGCACAGTTTTAGTGAACAAAAATAAAATAAAATAAAACAAATAAAGGAAAACCGTACACCAAGTTTATGAACTGGAATTGCTGTCACATGGCGTGTTACCTCGGTATTTCTTGTAACAAGTTTTGAAAAAAAACCCAAAATTATTTCAACATGACAGACATATGATCTGTATGGTCCAAAGACAATTATGGTGACATAATTAGATAAGGACATAACAGGAAAATATTTTAATATGTATTAAATCTCGCTTTGTAAATTAAATATATTATTCCACTGTCTGCCATGGGTCCTGAATATGGTAATATCTCTCGTCTCATATGTTTAATATCACAATATGCAATTACATTATACGTAACTACGACCACACATGAAACTTTTGTGTCGTTATTACTATTGCATAACATAAAGGTCCATCACAACTTGAGCTCCTTTGACATTAAAATATTCCTATCTTGACTACAACACATATCAGCAACGGTTAACCAGCGGGTGATCTGTGAAAATGGGGCATAGAGACATCTATATTTAAAATATATTCAATTGTGTTTTCAAAAAATCGGCATAAAGAGATATTCGAATAAGCCTACCAAGTAGAAATTGTAGATTCACAGCGTTGCATATGTCTCTAGATGACATGCAAGAGCACAAGCATTATCTGAGTTTAATCATGAACTCGGGATAAACGTGAATAGACAACGACGACAATGGACGACGGTGACGAAAATGGATGCCTGAGGATGGTGGACAGACTATGATTCTGCAGGCTTAATAATATTTATTCCAATTGAACCAAAAACGTTGTGTGGTCGTAGGCATTTATCGCGTAAGCACTTACACAATATGAGAGCCGTTTATTATGGTCGTTGAAGCTGAATAAATCGTCTGTATGTGTATCCAAAACGAAACTGTCCCTATGGATTATAGAAATATGGATAAAAGTAACTTTTGCAATGACTGTTAATGGTCTGCTCTTTGAAAATGGCCCCCATAAAAGGCAAACTATCTCTAAATTTTATTTCGCAGCCAGTCACAGCACAGTACAAATCCAGTCCTCGCCATTTCATGACCATATTTCGGTGTTACCTGAATGACTATTGCCGTGCAAAATCATGGTATTCACGCGACAATATTACACTAATTTAATTTAAATATCAACAAATAAGTGCCTTTAATTACTGTGCTATTCGTATATCATAAAGGTACAGTAATGCTAAGAACAATAAGAACCTCTGCTTTGTGGCCGTTCCTTTTGAAAATTAACAATGAACAAAAGGACCAGGAAAAATTTTGTTTCTCAAGGGGACATGGCTTTTTTATATCCATGACATACAACTTGCTGGATATTGCGCAACGAAGAACTTCTTTCGATTTTATCTTGTCTATTGATGTAAGGATTTCTATTAAGACATTATTCAGGGTACTTTAGTCTCCATGAATGGTGTAAATTAATCAGCTTCCTTTGGTAAATGCAAATAAGGAGAACGTTTTGCAGACAAAGCCATCTGTGCATAGAATGGGTTGCACCTCTAATGGACCCTCTGTTAATTGTGTTCTTAGTGTCCCAACATGTTTTACTGACCCAAGTCCATAACAATAACATGTTAAAGTAAACTAAATTGTTCCCTGCACTTAGTCAATTTGGGTGTTCATCAGTATGGGAGACTTTATTACCTGTCACAACCATGTTAAAATGGCGCAGTGGGCTGACCCATTTGCCTCATTTATTTAATTCATTTGTTCATTACTACAGAATAACATGTAAACATGTATGATGCCAGAGCATACAGAGCATACATGATAATGAATGATAGAACGATAAACAGCTAATGCATAACAAAGAATCTGGGTTGCATGCAACCTCTGATACACACTGGTATATTTTAATTCATATGTCCAAAATTGGCAGCAATTGTTCGCAAAGGAACGCCAAAACCGAAGATGACGTGCCTTTTCCGAATTGATGATACGCTTAACCGACTGCTCACACAACAGTAGACTGAGAAGTAACTTTCCAAAAAATCTATTTTCCTGCAATTTTATCTAAAAATAATGTGCCCTCGATTTTCAGTGTACGCTGCTTTGGGCTGTGGACTAGATTCAAAATAATCTTCACAAAGTCGCCTTCATTATACAGAATAGATTGCTTACAGGCATTCCATACAGGTGGATGGGTTTGTAGTACAACTGTAGTACAACTGTCGTATTCACCGTAGCAACTTCGGTTTCAATGATTTATACATACAACGTATTTCAACATTATAACAAATTCTACACTACACTATAGTAATTTCACACTCTCATCCGTATCTGCTATGGCCAATATTCGCGCAATTATCTCTTTTGAAACTCTTTTGAAGAATTCACATCAAGGATTTTCTTCTTTCAATGTGTCTACACGGATAAAAGTTACACGTTGTAACACATTATACCAAAATAGTCTATTTCTCTTACAAATTATATGTGTCTGAAAATGTGTTTGTTTTCGTCGTATAAATGTTTAGTTTTCGATTTTTTGTCAAGAAAAACGCTTAACGGGTCTGAAGTGATAAAAATTTTGAGTAGTGAAGCTTTCACGCTAATCTAATCTTAGATATGTTAATGTACAAATCCTAAAACATATTACTACTGCTCTCACGTAATAACAATATTTTGTGATGTTAAGATGTTTTGTCGGTCTCCATTTTCTTGTGCGCGAAAGAATGCATCATATCATGAAATTACTATCAAAAGTTTAGCGCCCTGCAACAACTGAATGTCATGCTGAGCCAATGATGGTGGGGCCTAGTGATAGTAAAATCGAGGGTGATAGTAATTCCATGATATAAAAGTAGTTTCTTCGATGAAATGTCCCACAACGATTTAAAAAACTAAGCACAGCGAATAACTGGATGTGGAATAATCGGCCTTTTCGTAAAGAAGTTTTCTCGCACTATTCATTCTGTTAGTGAGAGTCTTTAGAGATTATGAATCCGAAATAATATGAAATGAAACATTTATGCAAATGGTGTATCAGCTGTTATCAATTTTGGCACTGTGCTACTATCAGTATGAATGTTTTTTCAATGGGAAACCCTTTGGGTAGTACCGATGGCAACTCCCAGTTCATACGTTTTTGACTTTGTCTGAATATAACTGAATAACACCAGTCACAGTTGTTTTCACAAATGATCTCATAATTCTGTCTGAGGTGAGAATGAAAAAAAGAAGTGGAAAGGAATTACAAACAAATAAGATTAATTAAAGTAATACATGTAATGAGTGCATCCTGATTGCCCATTGGGGATCCACTGCCTAGTAAACTACACACCCACTGATTCCGCCAGTAACTATCCAAACTGTTAACAATATCCATAGAATTCATAAATATTTTTCGAACGAACGACCGATGCGACATTGCTGGCCATATTGTGCCTATTTTTCTTGATTCCTGATTACATAGAAAATAAAGTCAAAAGGGCATTATGAAAGCCAATATTGAAAAGAGAGCATTTATCGATAATGATATGGCAGTTTCTTTTAATGTCCACAGAAACTTGCCGGGAAGGTTTGTTATTTACCTAACTGATCTCATAAATGATATTCTCTTTAAGTTGACGTGATATTTTCGCAGCGACATCTTTGATTCCTCGTTACGACACATACAAGACCTATAATTACCAATCTTCACCTTCCTGTGTTAAAATTACTATTAAGCCTAATAACAGTATCATTAATCCGTCTTTTTTCTTACTGAAATGACAGGTGTCTCTGGTTGCAAGTATGCCCTTATCTGGTCTCTTTCGTAATGCTTACGTATATACTCGAGCGGTATTGCCTTAGACTGTTTTATTGAGTGCTGAACGTATGTACATGCACATGGTTGTGTGTTCCCAGCAGCACTGGCTGCTTACTGGCTGGGTTGACCTTTATACTGATGCAGTTACCAAGGCTACGAGTAAACAGAATAGACTGGCCATAAGTCCCTAGATCAATGGGAGACTTTGCTTGGTTATTCAGTGGGAAAGAGGGCAGGTTGTTACGCTAACAAAAGTCACCTTTAGACATCCCTCTTTTTCAAAATAAAAAATAAACTACAAGTATATGAAATTTAAATTAACTGAGGTCAATCCCATATATTATGTACAATAAGATTAAAATAAATTTACTTGGGTAACACACAACTGAACATAAAATGTCTAAGTTTGGTAAAACGTTTTGGATGGCCACTGATACTTTACACAATGAGGGTGGTCATCATATAAAATGTACAATAATTACAAAAATAATTGAGATAAATTCATGATATAATACAGATACATGTATACTATTAAGGTGCACTTCATGTAAAAATTACAGATTTTTAGCTTAAATATTTGCCAAGTTATACAATAAAATGTACGAAAGGTGATGGTATTGAAAGGAATTAAGTCCCTCTCAATGGTCTTGAAAGCAAGTAAATACTACATAGTTTGTATGAAGCATGTTACAATGGTCTTTAAAGGAGTTAAAATAAGTGCTTTTTCATTAATATCTCGAGAAATACTTATTGGATTTTTACTAAATTTTCATAGAACATTCTGTATACATGTCTAGACCTATGTATATAACGACGACACTGTGTCTTCTTTCTTCACCAAGTGTTTCTCAAATTGGACTTTGCCACTTCAACAGAAGTATAAATGTCTGGGCAGCTCCTCTTGCTGATCACATCTCGGGCAGCTCATCTGGTGGCTCGGCTTTCTTTTTGGGTCAATGTCACTTCTTTTTCTTCTTATCCTCATCCTTGTCTGGTACCTCGGGGTCCTGGGCTATTGCACCTGCTCCCTCAGTGTCATCAACAGCATCAGCGGCAGAGTGTGGTGTCTCCTGGGGTTTATCTCAGTCCTGTGGCCTGTCATCATCATCAGTCTGGTGCTATGGATGGTACATCATCATAATAACTATGAGTATCAAAATCAAGATTACTACATGTATCATCAGAGTGATAAACCTCACCTGACTCATTTGGACGGCTGTCCGTACGTATCTCATTGCTGTGGTTCGATTTCAGATCAGTCTTGACTCATTTCAACATGGTCTTGAAAGGAGGAGGAATGGTCTTGAAAAAACTAAAATGTGCAGGTTTTCTGGACTTGTGACCACAACAGCATCTGTCCATGGTACTGGGAGTTTCTCTGAAGGTGCAGCTGAACTGTTTTCTGATGAAGGGGTCATCATACTCGTTGTCTGTGCTCCAGTCATCATAGGGATCCTTGCAGTAGTGGACTGTTCACTGCTTGAACAGTTGGTTCCTATTGTAATGTCTCTGGCCTTGGTTGGGTTCATCCCCATCATCAACATCCCCGTACTTCTCACGGCTGGGATTGCTTCTCTGGTTGCCTCGTCTGTTCTCACCATGTCCTGCATCTCAGTGGCAGTCACCACTGTCTCGTTTGCTTCTACAGCAGTGGCTGAAATGGCCTTCTCTGCCGCAAAAGTCACACGTCTTCCCATATGCTGGGCAGTTGCACGGTCTGTGGTTGGTGCTACATCTTGTACAGGAGGTGTCCACACGATGATGGTCTTGAAAGGAAACCTTCTTTCCTCTTTTTCTTAATGCTTTGACTTTCACTTTTAAGTCTTGGGCTCCAATGGTACCTTCTGTGTAGACAGGTTCTCTGTCATTGGCCTTGTGTTTGCAGTTGCTTCCGATCACTTGGTCATGGAGTTTTGCCTGCTCCAATGCATTTGAGTAGGTTGCCATTTCTACATCCCACTCTTGACATAATCTTGACTTTGAAGTGTTTAGTGGCATGAAAGAACAGCTCCAGCTGGCTTTACATGTCTTGATTCCTGGGAACTTGCATCCCTTCACAAGTGCCCGTATCCTCAAGTCGAGCTCAGCAGTTGTCCCATTGGGTCACTGGTGGAAGTCAGAGAGGTAAATGTCAACTGTGCGCCATTGGCTTTCCATACAGTCCAGGCTCTGCTCGAGGGCATTCCACACCACCTTCGGGTCCTTTTTGTCTTTGGATGCAAGGTCTAGTGCATTGAACTGTTTCAAGCCTTCATGCCCAACATCAGGATGATCTGTTGCCATTGGTCTTCTGGCTTAACCTTTGCTATTGCCAGGTACATCTCCATCAGCTGATGGAATTCCTTGAGTCTAAAGTTTGTCCTCACCATCCCAGTCCATTGTGGGGACATTCGGGCTGGCAGGGTGTTGCTCATGTTGGTTGGTGTGCAACTGGCTGTGCTGCAATGGTCTTGAAAGGAAATCTTAACGTGACAAAAATTGGGATAAAAGATGACAAAAGTGACTTAAATGTATTTCAGCTGAATGACGTGAGACTGAACTGTATTACATGCTACTGTACTGGCATTTTGTTGAATTAATATGAAATGATCTGAAAATAAATTGTCAATGGGAGAGGTTCAATTCAGTGATGAAATCTCCATGGTGTTCTTCATAGTCAGCTTGGCTTGGTCAGCTGCCTGTAACAAGGTGAAAGACAGATTTCATGAACAATTATGAGCTATGCGGTAACTGGGTCACTAGGTTAAGATGGTGTTCATGAATATTAATGAGCTGAGCAGGGATCAAGGTTGCTTAGGGCTGGTAAGGTGTATGGAACCAGTGCAAGATGGATGTCAAGGTTGTGACCTAGATACACTTTGGTGTCTTCAAGCCATTTTTTGGAACAAAACAGCAGAGATTTTCAGCCACAAATGAGCAGTCCAATGGTCTTGAGAACAAATATGACATGATCAAATCAATGAAATATGATAAAGAGCAAGTGA